>JBBBDQ010001955.1:4467500-4639761 GCA_037127315.1 Ascarosepion bandense
TCAATACCAGGAAATCAAAATTTGACTTACATTAATTCATTTTTCTTTCAGTCTACAGTTTTGCTTTAACTGGAAACAACTATTGCTTCTTAGTCTTTTGTGTCAACGTCCAAAAAGTCTGAGCTCCAGGACCATGGATTAGTTTTAAATCTTTCATTACACCCGAGCAACACCGGGCTATACTGCTAGTATATATATATATATATATATGGATGGATATTTCTTCAGTTTAGCTAAATCTGGTACAAAGTAAGTCTAAGAATTGATTTTTTTGACAATGTTAATAAACGATTTGCTGTACTAACCTGCTAAACATCAATGAGGGGTAATGTTATTTTTCTTGATGTAACTGACTTGACATAATCTGATAAATATTAGAATTTATTGGGAAGCCTGCTTTGGTCAAGCTGAGAACTTTTTAGCAATTTTCATTTCATGTTTGTTTTAAGAAAGCATAAATCTACATTAAAAAAAACACTTCTGTATAATTTTAATCTTTTTTTCTTTCTTAATTCACCCATGAAATTTAATGAATGACAGATATACACACAGAAATGCAAATTTGTTACACATACATATAGTTTTGGCTATACTTTCAAGTGTTCCTGATCAATCCAAATTTGTAAATAATTATATTGGATATACGACAACATGTTAACGAAAAAAAGTTACATGACCATAGCTCAATTAGGTCTCAAGTAAATACACATAGCAGCCTACCAAACTATCTGCAACATACTTGTTGATAATATAAATATGTAAAAATGGCCAAAAATAATGGAAGCATTATCAATTAAATAAAAAAGCCAACACTCAATAATATCAACTATGAACACGGCCACAATGTTCTGACCATGTTTGGAAAATAAAACATTCCTATAACTCTAGATATATGTGTAAAACAATCTATCTAATAAAAATAAAAAAACTTAACCACAATCAACCATTTTTAATGAAATATATATGTATGTATGTATGTATGTATGGAAACAAAATTATAAGCAAATAAAATAAAAGGAAAAATCCTACACTTAATTATATCAATTATGAACATGGTAACAAAGTGCTTACCATGTTTGGAATAAAACATGTACATTATTCTTCATACATAAACTCTACACATATGCAGTTACACATAAAACAAAATTCACCTTTGATAATGGCTAAAAGTATAGCTGTAAACACTAGGAAAAACAAAACATTTAGACAATTTCTATATAATTTGAGTTCTGAAAAAACTCATAAGAACACATGAAAGATTTTATAAAAAGCTTAATGATAATACTTTGTCATTTTTAATCAAACCTGCATAAAAGAGAGAATGCTGCCCAAATACACAATATGTACGTGTATGTGTGTGTGCATATATGTGCAATTCTATATATATGTTCTTGCATCAAAATGTACATTGACTTATAGGAAAAGCATTTATCTGACATATTTTCAACAAAATCTTCTTTGTTAAAGCACTTAATACAATTGTGATTATTAACTAAAGAGATCAAACATTATACCATGAAAATGTCAGAGCAAATAAAAATAATGAAAAATCTCAGAAAAATGTGTGTATTATGCATTAATAATTACTATAATTTCTATTTTGCTTCTGTGTGTCATGTTAAAGACGTTGCTGGTCACTGTTCTCCACAACTTTGTGTCTTTTTTAGCTCTTAGTACAGCTTGTCTTTTTACTATCACCTTTAAACCCGGTTCTACCATCCATTTCCACAGACTTGTTAGGTAGGTTTTGTACTGTTTTCCTCTCTTTCTTTTGATTTCCCTGTAAGTGTCAAATTTTGTAAGCCCCTTTCATCATTATGTGCCCTAGAAATTTCAGCTTTCACCTTCTGAGATTAAATATAAGTGTCCATATTGTTTCAATTTTCTCTAAAACTTTGTTGTTACTCATGTTTGGTGTTCTCAGCATCCTCCTGTAGAACCACATTTCTATTGATTTAATTCTTTTCTTCATCTGTGAGGAGATTGTCCAGCATTCACAGCCATATAGATGAACTGACATTATGTAACAGTTCAGTAGTCATTTTTTTGTTTCTAACAAAATTTTCCCATTTCATACTTAGCTTTTAGAAGGCATCTTTCCACCTTCAGATTTTGGTGTTGCACTTTTCATCCTCTGTTAAAGCACTTCCCAGATATTTAAATTGGGGTATGTTTTTGATTTTTATATCTTCATTGGTTAATTTGCATGTTAGGCTGTTCTTTTTGCTAACAGCCATACATTCTGTCTTCTTGCAATTGAGGTTTAGTCCTTTCTTCTCACTTTCCTCTCAGCAATACTTTCTGTTACATGAAAAAATATGATGGAAATAAATATATATCAAGTCTATGAATGTTTGAGAGAGAAAGAGAGGAATATATATATATATATATATATATATATATATATATATATATATATATTTCTAAAAAATCACCTGAGGAAGAAGCCAAAAACATAATGGGCTGGCTTCGAAACATGAAAAGTTTTTGTGTAGTGATACTATGAATTTAAAAACATTGTAACAACCATTATAGTATATATATATATATATATTATAATTCAACCATGGCAGTGATTGAATATATTCTTAAGTTTAACATTGAATGAATCTAAGCAGCTTTCAAGCTTCACCACTAATTCAGTTCTCAACCAAATTTAGATAGGACACCTCCTTAGCTATATTTAGAAAAAAAAATTGAATTTGGTTTTGTAGAAAAAAAGTTACATCAAAGTATGTGACGTCTGAAAAGGGAGACTAACTAAATAAATATATAAGTGAGTGACTAAGGCTTCTAATAATAAATCTTGTTCTTTATAACTTTTTTCTGTTAAATATTTTTGTATGCGGCTTTCAACATTTAAATTCTGATTTTTGTGAATCAAATTTTGCATATCACTTATCATCTTATCAGAATTGATTATAAATAATCAATTTTTATTGTTTTTTTAATCAATTGCATATAAATTTTTTAAAAAATGTTTTTGAATGTGGTTTTCAGTATTAAATTTATATTAAATTAATAGCAATGCCTGGAAAAATCATGGATTACATGGAAAAATGTGCACATGAAAAGTAATATTTTTAAGATTATATTAAACCTGGAAAAGAACAGGACAAGGTGTTCTAGTGAATTAAAAAATAAGAATTTTCTTACTAAAAATATTGCAGCAAAAAATAAATTTGGAATATATTTTTGGCTGCAATATTTTAAATGATAAATTTCTTATTTTTTACTTCACTAAAATATATTGTTCTTTTCCAGGTTTAATATCTTGTCTTGTTCTTTTCCAGGTCTAATGTAATCTTAAGAATATTATTTTCATATGTTCATTTTTCTTTGTAATAACTTATTTTATATATCACTTGGTCCTCACTTATTCTTCATCCTGATTATGTATTTATGAATGTAAGGTTTTTAAAATAATATTTAAATTACAATACAAATGCAAACACACACATTGATGTAAATAGAAGGATAGATCGACTGTAACTTGAAATAAAGAAAAGTAAAAATAGATGTAATTATATGTAATAATGTTCACCAAGAAAAGGCTCAAGAGCCACTCAAGTTTAAGGTGACAAAAAAGATATAAATTCAATCTCTCTCTCAATACATATATAATCTTTAAAACATAGGAATATTAACCCTCTTAGCTTTCGTGGTTTCCACTAATAAGGTTTTTTTAGATAGTAAAAGGTTAATTGCTTTTCCCAATGCTTTATTTATATACATATCTTGAATGGGAAATACAATGGAAGGGTAGGGTCAAAGCAAGAGTAGAGGGATTGAGAAAAAGGGAAAGGAGAGGGGTGAGAAAAAAGAAAAAAACTTTTTAGGTACTCTCATACAGGTTCATATAATCTTAAAATATATTTTTTGTATGTCTACAGCCTGAAATTATCTCAGACCACTTTTAACAGATTGGTTTGGTCTGAATCTAAACTTATTTATAAATGGAACTTTTTCTCTGTGTGTGTGTGTGTGTGTGTCCGTTACCTATAGACTCTAAAACGGCTGAACCGATTTTCTTGAAAATTTACACAGCTGTACTATAAGCATCTGCAAGTATTCTTAGCTAGGTTTTGTGTCAAGGTATCCCCGATAAATATCAAAAATCAATAATCGAAGAAATTGGGTTATAGAAGGAGTGGTTCGATCTTAACACTCAGAGACACATTCAGAAGTTTCAAGGTTGCAGTTCTTCCGATAGTGCAGAAAATTGATAATGTATATATATATATATATATATATATATATATAAGGCAAGATGTTTGTGTGTGTGTCTGTTTATCTGCCTGTATGTCTGTATTTTTTCAGCCATTTTATTTTAGTTTTTGCTTCGGATTTGGCTCTAAGTAGGTATAATTGTAGTTCTTAGTCTCAGCCATGATACCATTTACTCAGAGGACTTATTTAGCCTTCAAAATTCAGTTTATGATGAAAAACAACTTATTTGATATCGATACCAGGAAATCAAAATTTGACTTACATCCATTCATTTTTCTTTCAGTCTATGGTTTCGCTTTAACTGGAAACAACTATTGCTTTTTAGTCTTTCGTGCCAACATCCAAAGAGTCTGAGCTCCAGAACCATGGATTAGTTTTAAAGCTTTCATTACACCCGAGCAACACCGGGCTATACTGCTAGTATGACATAATTGCCAATTTTTTCTCCTGACACAATCTGCAATATGCTCTGACTTATGCTATGGCCGTTTCCATTCTACCCTTTCTACTTCCCAGTAGTTATGATATAAGAATGTAGAATGCAAGAGATCATTGAACAAATCTTCCTACAAATAAAGTGATACTGTGTATATGATGGGATTGAAAGAGAATTCCTCATGATCAGTTTCTTCCAGAGAAACAAACAATTGATTTGAACAAATTCTGTATTCAGACTAAATGAAAGCAATAATGAAGTGGGCTTTTGATAAGTTGATCACTATTTGTAAATGCAATGAGCTGACTTTTGTGAGTGGTTGTCTGGATCACTTGACTTGATTTGCTGACATATAGATGTTATATCTAAAATATAAATCCCATTTACATTTCTTTTATTCATTGAATGGTTTAATTTTGTGTTTTTGTAATTAAATATAGAACTTTTTTATGACAAAGTTTGCTTTGTCCAGAAGACTGTTATGTAAAAAGTGCTCAAGGGTGCGTCTTTGAGTGTGTATATAAATAAAACATTAAGAAAAGCAAGTAACCTTTTGATGCCTGAAGAAACCTTATTGGTGGAAACCACAGTAGCTAAGAGTCTTAATATTCCTATATTTTAAATATTAAATAACTCTACTCTTTTGAATGTTTGGATTGTGAATTGAGCACTTTCTTAATGATTTTCTGGATTGTCTGAAAAACAATTACATTATATATATATATATATATATATATATATATATATATAAGTAGTTGTTGAGGTCAAGTGGTGAGAGTCTGTTTAATGCTTGAAAGCAATCTCCAGACAATATGTTTGATTTAGGTGCATCCATTTATATCTGCTAGTCAATGGTGCATCATATGGTAGCGAGGTCTATTTATTATCTATAAGCAGTTATTGGGTAAAAGGTGACAGTCATGTTCCAAATTATTCTACAGGCTATTGAGTGGAAATAATTGTGAATCTTGATGGCTATTTGTAGCTATTTTTATAGTACTGTTTGCTAACTCTTTACTCACTATTTATTATTGGATTATTGGTTAAAATATTGAGTGAAATGTGTAAATAGTTGAGTCTAACACACAACACACATGGCCTGAAGATTACATTCAGGCATGACTGGCAGTTGGTGTTGAACTCATTGATATGTGTGTGTGTGTGTGTGTGTGTGAATAGAAAAGCATTTGCATAATGAAGAGTATGTAAAGTATTATATGAGAAAGGTCAATATATATATATATATATATATATATATATATATATATATATATATATGAAGTATTTGTGTATGTTTTTGAGATTTGGTAGTATTTACAGTATTTACATTATTCCAACTATTGTCCTCGTCTTTGTTACAAATTGTACAGCGTTTCGGCCATTGTACGCTAAGGCCTTCTTTAGGTGCTAGGAATTTTGAACCGAACTATTTATTACAATCACTGGGGTATATCATCCTTGTTCCTTGTGTAAAGTTTCGATTGGAAGTCATGAGTTATCTCCCTCTAACCCTGCAAGTTACGTGTTCACCACTGCTATGGCCTGGTATTGAACTCACAACTCTAAGAGTCAAGTCAGGAACTAACCAATGTCTATATCCACTGGGCTATTAAGAACACATGGCCCAGTGGATATAGATGTTGGTTACTTTTCATGCATATTATTTGAAAATTGGAAAATATAATAGTAAATTAAACAGACTTTCTCAATTTAATATAGCAAAATCTGCTTTAACAGTAATACATGTAAAAATACTAAACAGTCCTGCTATGTTTTTCATCCTTAGAAAGGATTTCTTCAGATTAATGATGCTTTTATTAATGAAATCAGTGTTTCATATATATATATATATATATATATATACAGCCTTTGAGATTTGAAGACGAAATCACTTGACCAGCAGTTGTAAATATTATGTTTAGAAGGGCTCATGATTAAGTATAATATACACTTTTTGTCTGTTATATTTAACAATATATATATATAAATATATATATATATATATATATATATATATATATATATATTGAATAAATATATTGAAAAAATATATATTAAATATATATACAGTTATTAAAAATCGCTTGAAGACACCACTCATGGTAGAAACTTAGGTCGTGTAATAACTTGTTTACAAATGGAAAATTTATATATATATATATATATATATATATATATATATATATATATATTTATCTATAAAGAATTAATGAACTTTATTTATTAATCTAAAATAATGTGTGTGTGTGTGTGTGTGTGTGTGTGTGTGTGTGTGTGTGTGTGTGTGTGTGTGTGTGTGTGTGCAGTCTTGCTGTTGTTCTTTCTCCTCACTAGTCCACTCCTTTTCTTTTCTTTCACTCTCAGTAACCCCATTGCTTCTAGTGGGATTATCACCTTAGTTGGGGTGAACTTGGACACATGGCCCAGTGGATATAGATGTTGGTTACTTTTCATGCATCTTATTTGAAAATTGGAAAATAGAATAGTAAATTAAACAGACTTTCTCAATTTAATACAACAAAATCTGCTTTAACAGTAATACATGTAAAAATACTAAACAGTCCTGCTATGTTTTTCATCCTTAGAAAGGATTTCTTCAGATTAATGATGCTTTTATTAATGGAATCAGTGTTTCATATATATATATATATATATATATATATATATATATATATACAGCCTTTGAGATTTGAAAATGAAATCACTTGACCAGCAGTTGTAAGCGAGGGAAAATTTACTCTCCCCAAAATCATTTTACTCAACCAACTCCATTTTCTTAATAGTTGCCTTAAGTAAACATAGCATGAATTGCTGCGGAAAACAAAAAATGAAATTTTAGTTAAAATTTCGAAAATGTTAGAAAAGATTTTAAAAAATAAAAACAACAGAATTTGATCTTTTCTTTTAATAAAAGCATAAGCATTTTGATGATAAACCTTTGTTTTTATTAAGTTTTAGCCCTTTTAACATCATGATATGCTGTTTTTTTTTGTTTTTTTTTTGGCAATTGAGTGGAGGTACCTAAATTTGTAGCTTCTCTCTTTTGTTTGACTACAACCTCCATCTCATAGATGATAAAAAATAACAAATCTGATTTTCTCAACAATTTTCTATAAAAAAATGACTTATATAATTTGTTTTTTGGTAAATGGTTGAAAGAAGTATGCATATTTTTTTCTTTCTTTCAAATGTTCGATTTTACTTTTTGTAAGCAGGGGAGGAAATTTTCCAAATGAGTTTCTAAAAATCTGCGAGCATCTTTAATCTGAGCAAGTAAAGCAATAAACATTAATCGCCCAATTAAGTTTTTAATCTAATAAGTTGATCGGATGAGTGAAATCTTAAAGCTGTATATATATATATATATATATATTTAGTGTATTGAGGCAGTAGATAATTATCTAACATATATTGTTAAATATAACAAACAATGAATGTCTATTATGCTTAATCATGAGCCATTCTAAAAATTGTATTTTGGCTTTCATTTCTGGTGGAAATAAAGACAAAAATTGTTCAACATTCGGATATTGTTTTATTATACTAGTTCTAAGCTTAAAAATATCATCTTTGATGGTGGATGTTTTCATGTTATCATCCCTGAAATCACTCTGAATATGGCTCATGTGAGCTGAAAGCTTAAAAACAGCATAATAAAACAATATCAAAATAATGGACAATTTTTGTTTTTATTTTTACCGGAAATTAAAGCCAAAATATGATGTTTAGAAGGGCTCATGATTAAGTATAATATACATTTTTTGTCTGTTATATTTAATAATATATATAGATATATATATATATATATATATATATTGAAAAAATATATATTAAATGTATATACAGTTATTAAAAATCGCTTGAAGACACCACTCATGGTAGAAACTTAGGTCGTGTAATAACTTGTTTACAAATGGAAAATTTATATATATATATATATATATATATATATATATATATATATATATATATTTATCTATAAAGAATTAATGAACTTTATTTATTAATCTAAAATAATGTGTGTGTGTGTGTGTGTGTGTGTGTGTGCAGTCTTGCTGTTGTTCTTTCTCCTCACTAGTCCACTCCTTTTCTTTTCTTTCACTCTCAGTAACCCCATTGCTTCTAGTGGGATTATCACCTTACTTGGGGTGAAATTATTAAATTATATATATATAGTGTGTAGATATCATGAATGCAAATTTATCTCTAGCTGAAATGGTTTTCTTGTTATGAAGGTAAAAATGAAAGTACCTTTTCTTTTTTCCCACTTTCCTGCCACAATTTTTTTTTATTTTCATTCTTACTGACAATTTTCTTTTTTGTTGGTAACAAGAGTAAATATGCCATATTAAGAACAGATTCTGAAACAAAATCATACGAAATCAGATTTCGGTTTAGAAAAGAACTTCTTTTTCTGAACTCATCTTTATCTCTCTTTCTTCCTCCTACTTCCTTGTTCACTCTTTCTTTCTCCTACTTCCTTGTTCTCTTTCCTTTTTTTGCTTGTCCTTGCCCTCTTTTTCACTTTCATGGCTCATTGGAACTCTCAGCATTATTCATTAGGGATCCATTTTTAGCCTGTGACAAATATGGGTTGATTATTATTTTATTTTGGAAAAATACATGGGAGCAATATTATCATTTGAGGAAGAAAATTAAGAAAATCTCTTTCTATTTAAAATATTTTAAAAGAATTTATGTGTTAGTTTTATATTTTCAAAATTCTTTACTTAAATGATGAAATAAAAATGTTTCAAGCATTTTCTGTCAATAATGTTTAATTTAACTCTTGGCCACTCACAATCCTTTTTTCCTGAAAGCATGGTGTACAATTTTATCCTTTTTACTGTGACTGATTTGTTTTATATGGCTAATTCAACCCATTGCAGGTTATTTAAAGCAAGAAAATATTTTTAGATTGTATAAATTTTTTGGAGATAATTACAATTTTTACTGATACAAGTCCTACTAATTAACCCATAGCTGGGTGGAGAAGAGGTAGATTCATACCTATCCAAGGGAATTTGCACATAAGTGAATGTAACAAACCCAACTTGAATTGGAACTCCACTCCAATTTTCAATTCTGACCAGTTATCCATTACACTACCAACACATCCAAGCAGCTTGTATTTCAAGTGATCACTCATTAGGATAGTGACCAATCTTGATGTTGCTCAACTTTGGTGATCAGATGAGAACTAGTATATCAGTGTAATATGTTCATAAGTCTCCTTCTTACAATAATTTGCCACATACATAAAATATTTAAAATAAGTGCAAGTTTTTGATTGTCTGCTTAATAAATCTTGCTTGTTTGGTTACAGTATAAGTGTTGATATTTACCAGCCCTCTCCAATAAGGCTGGATTTGACACACAGACTTTTTTTATGTGGGTTGCCCATACATATACATATTGGCCAAAGTGCAGAGTGATACTTAAAATAACTCTTCTGTTATGAATGTTTGCATTAAATTTCAGTGCACTTCTATAGTAAAATTAGAAACAATGAATTCATATAATGCATATAACAGTCCTGATTTGCCAATAATTCTTGCATTAATTCCTGACTATTAACAATCTTTCTTTTTGATTTTTCAATGCAAAAATATTGAAAAATCGTTTCTATTGCATTCTGACAGAAAAACTATTGGCAATACATTTACTATGTATACATTATCAACTTATTCTGTCTGTAATGATTGCATTAATATCTGATTACTGAAAATGTCTTTCTGATTTTCACTGTAAACCTATAGTAAAATTATTTTCAATGCCTTCTGATAAAAAAATTATTTGCAACACATTTATATTGCACATATAGTAAACCTATTTTATCTCTAATGACTGCATTAATTTCTGATTACTGAAAATGTCTCTTTCTGATTTTCAATGAAAACTATATTAAAACAATTTTAAATGCATTCTGATAGAGAAGTTATTCGCAATGCATTTACATTTTTACATCAAGTAGACCTATTCTGTCAATAATGATTGCATCAATTTCTGATTACTGAAAATGTCTCTCTGATTTTCAATTCTATATTTCTAATGCATTTCAATAGGAAAATTAATTGAAAAACATTTATATTTGACATAAAAAACCCTATTCATTCTGTAACATTTCCATTAATTTTTCACTATTGACAATCCCTTTCTTCTAGATCTGCAATTCATTTCTATTATACATTTTTTCAATATATTACAATAAGAAAATTATTTACAATATAATTTTTAAACCTACTCCATCAGTCCATAAAAGTTAAGCAATGTCAAGTATGGTCAGCACTTAGATGGGTAACCACTTCGAAATACAGGTCTGTAAGCTTGGATGTGTGGATGGTATAATGAATAATGGCTCAGAATTTTTAATTGGAGAGCCAAATTCATGGCATACATGCAATAACCCTTGGAGAAATGTGTAACTTCACCTCTTCTCTCCCTAGCTATGGACTAGGGAGAGAAGTAAGACTTGTTTCATTAGACCATTATTAGCTTCCTCTGCATCAAAAAAAACTTTTACAATCTATAAAAAATATTTTCTGGCTTTAAATAACCTGCAAAAGTTAATAAACTGCAAAAAGCGTATCAATCAATCAAAAAAAAATCCCTTGTTCCCTGTTTAGGATGTGGTCTCCAGCTTTCTCTTTTCTAATCTTTTTACTCTTTTCTTTTTTCTTTTTTCAATTGAAGTAGATAGACTGAACTATCGCCCGGTTCACACTCCACCCACGTTTATTGAACAGGTGAAGTGGCTCATCCCTTGTTCCCTGTCTAGGATGTGGTATCCAGCTTTCTCCTTTCCAATCTTTTCACTCTTACATAGCCCCTGCGCATCAGTGGCATTACGGCCTTGCTTGGGGTGATATGATTAAAAAAAAAATGGTAACCTTGCAAAATGACAAAGCCATCTATGATAAACTTTAGAAGTGCAAGGTATATGCCTTCCTCTGTAACCCTTACTGACCTGAGCTTTCTTTAATCCTTCTTCCTTTCACCATTCCCTTGCCTAGTGTGGTGATACTGACCAAGCAAAAGCGATGAACCAGATGTTGGCTCTATACCAACTAAAAAGCAAATGAATAAAACTCGTTGTGCGCATCCGAGTTCGCGTTCTGGCTGAAAAATAAAAAAGAATCACATATCAAATTTCCATTTCGCGATCCTACACGAATTTTATTTACCAGCCAATGGGAAGCCCAGAATCAAATACAAGTGTGAAATTCAAAACGTGCTTCTGATCCAAAAAGCAGATATAAAAAGCCGAGACAAAAAGCATCATCAGACAGACAGAAGGACAGGCAGGCTAGAGTAACCAGTGTCTCCCCTTGACTTAAGTTGAGCTGTTACTATGCTAACCTCTTTCCTTCTCCCTGACTCAAAAGTACTTACTGACCTCAGGAGTGACCTCTTCAAAGACATTCCTCACAAACCAACTTACTGACTTATGGATCTTAGAAGTGGCAACTTCAAAATGAACATTCCTCACATTCCTAAGCCTTTTATCTCTTTCAGCATTATTATTTGTCATGAACACTTTAACCTTCATTGGACTTATATTCAAGTATTATTTTAATTGTAAAACAGTAAGTGATATGTGTATATATATAAATGTTATAGTATACTCAAATTGCCTTTCTTGATTTTATAGTCATTTTATGACTTATAGTGGGCTATCTTCCACAAGGCCAAATTCCGTTAACTTGCAAAGGTATACAATTACCCTTCACTACAAACAGAATAGATAAGATACCCGCAAAACTAGAAATTAAGAACGTTATTCATCCAAAATTTAGTCTAGATCCAATCCCTATTTATCATACATTTAAAATACACTAGCTTCCTATTTTATACCCTTACATCAGCCTTATTCATATCTTGAGTGGCTCTTGAACTTTGTACTGAGTGAACAATATTATTTAAATTTATGAATATTTTCACTTGACATAAACATCAAACATGTTTTAATTCATTAAAGTTAAAGGCCAAAGTTGGTAAAAAAGTATAAAGAATGTTTTTCTTATTTATGTTTTATATTGATTGGAGAAGGAGCTCAGCCAACATATTTCCACAATCCACACAGAAAATGTCAAAGAGATCTTTGTATCTTCTAATCAACATTTTGTCACCCCTATTATTAAATATGCTAAGTCCAGTTCCAAAAGCTAAAAGAATAGAATACATTTTTAAAATTATCATTATTTGAATATTTTCTTTAAAAATTATTGTGGTAAAAGGAAAACATATTAATGCTCATAGAGATAACAGATTTAAAAAAAAAAAGAAAATAAAGTTTCTGTAGTTAGCTGTAATATGTGTGTATGTGGCTGTCCATGGGATTTGTTTGAAATTAAGTAGTTGGTTTGCTGGGGTCTAAGAAGTCTCTCTGGAGAGAAGATTGCTACACCCAAAGTAAAAAAGTAAAAGGAAGAGGGAATGAATTTTTGCCCTTTATGCTACTAATTTTCATGTCATCTAGCAGGTGTTCAGGCAGATGACTGAGTGATTTGCTAATAATGGTTTAGTGATACAAGCCTTACGAATTAAACCATAGCTAGGGAGGAGAAGAGGTGGATTAATACCTTTCCCAAGAGTTTAGCAGACAAGGTGACACCAACAAAGTATTAAGATATAATTTATATATGGAGCTGCTAGCCTCAAACCCAACCAATTTTTGACTGGTTGATATTGTTTAGAAACATATCAACCTCTATGGGTTATTTAATGCCAGAATCTAGATATTTCGAACAAAATTTTATGGTTTCAAATAAATATATTTTGAGCACAATTGTATGCCTTCAATTACAGATAAAATATATTAATTTTTACTATAAAAATGTAATACTGGTATTTTTTTAATATAAAATCTTATTGCTGATATCATTACTGTAAAAACATATTTTTATACTTTACTGTCATAGTGTTGTTTGGGGGTTTCACTATTTGTTCAGAGCTGAAACCCTAAAAGGTGCTACCACTCAGGGTCAGGGTGGACCTGAAAAAACAGCAATAAGGAAGTGGTTCTATGCTCCTCAAAATCCTCTAATCTCTCAATCAGAGGCCTAGCTGCCGGATATAGTTTATTGTAATACTCAGGATTACCCAACCAGTTTGGGGTTCAGAGTTGTTAATCTTCTACACTAGTTTTTAACCAAAGCTTGAGAATTCAGTATACTTTGGTATTAACCCCTAGTTGAGTAGGAAATGAAAAGATAGACTCATGCATTTCCAAGAATATTGAGCTTCACTTTTCAAACATTTTAGAAGGAAACATATTTTCATAGCTTTGTTTAGAAATTAATAACATTAAAAATGTCTGCAAACATTTATGAGAAAGAAAATAGGAATGAACACTTTTCTTGCAATAAAATGTTTCTAAATGTAATCAGACTTATTACTACAATATTAGATAGCAACATTCTTATAAAGAAAATGAAAATATAAAATAAATAAATTGTATTTTAAACTCCTTTTTTCCTTCACGGGAATATAATTATATTTGTACATTTAGATTATCCATTAACAATTTGTCAAGAGCAGAATGAAGTTTCATACAATTTTCTTTTTACAATAATTTAATTTTGCTTCATTTGATAAGAAAAATTTTTGAAGCAGGATCTTCCATTCACAATGTAAGGGAAGAGAAAAATGTTAATGCATAAGAACAGAAAGAAAATAAATGAAATTATTTCATATCTCATGTTTTAATAAAGTGCTTATATATATTTGATGTGTAAAGATTACCACTTTGAGAAGATTGGCATGTCAGTATATAAAAACGAATGTTTGAGAAGATATGTAAAAAAAGAATAAAAGCAAATTGCTCTGAAAACAGTCATCTATCGTAATAGTTTTAAGTTATGTGAAAAAACACTGTTGTCATTATTGTTCTTTCTTTTCCAATAGCGTTCACCCTGTACAAGCTCCAAGAGCCACTTGATATAGAAGGCTCCAAAGTAAAAGTCACAGTTTATAGTGGTATTTGAGGAAGATTGTTGACTTTATCAAAAATGTAAAGTTTACAGAGTCAATGGAAAAGAGGCACTTTAAATATGGATCATTGGTTTGATATTTCCTAAGTGGAAGGAATGTGGCTTAACAGTAAACTTTTTCTTTTGAAATAATGTTCACTCTGTACAAAGCTTGAGAGTCACTTGCAGTAGAGAATTACAGAGTTAGAGGTTCTGTTTACAAGGATATATAAGAACGATAACAGTTAACTCTAGACTTAGACAGGTTAAGATTATAGTGATCAGAAAAGTATCCTCTTGGAAGTCAGTTCATGGAAAGAAGCTGCTTAGGTAGAACTTACATCTCAACAATGGAATATGAAAGGAATGAGGTTGGTTTGCAATAATGTGGGTGGCTTGACAGGTCTTATCTGTGAAGGTTAGAACTGCTGGAACTAAGGAATGTATTTCATCTGAACACTTTTCATGGAAATAACAATAGAGCTATGTGAGGCTTTTAACGTCTCATCTGTGAAAAATGGGTTGTAGGTTCGAAAATAATCAACAAAACCACAGACACTTTTGGGCTCTATCAAGACAGAAAAGTGAAAACTGTGCAGTTCCTGTCAATATATGGCAGCAGTATTTAAATTTTAGCCTGATCTGGCTTTTGCTTTTCATCTTATATTGAGAACTGACACTCAAGGGATGAAAGCTCTTGACTCATGTTTGCTCTTTAGAAGTGGCTTATTATTTTTTATTTTATTTTTTGGCAATAATTATATCGTCGAGTACTAAAGAATATATATGTATAGTGTCTCTATTATAATAAAAATCTTTGTGTATTTACTTGTGTATGTGTATATATATATAATATATTTCCCTGCTGTCATACTCAGGGCTTTGGATAATTATTATTTTTTTCTTATGTCTTAATGTAAGATACTCAATAGTAAGTACATCAATATATATGTTGCCATCATTTTGGACAGCATATTGATATAAATATTTTGCCATCATTTTTTATGGCAAGGGCCCACTTGTATTTAAATAATTTTGACTTGCCTTCCTGATGGCTACAATCTCCAGGAATTTAAATGCAATGTCAATTCCCATCTCTTATCCACTTGACTCCACTTGATTTCTACATCACCTCGTGTATCTTGTTCTTTTCCTTTCTCTCTACTTTTGCAACTGTCTTCACACCTGTGTTCCCATCCTTCTCTAACACCCCCTGTAACTGGTTTGTCTTTCTCTTCACTCTCCTTCTCTCCAAACTTTTACTCTCTTATGTAACCCCTTCTGCATCAGTGGCTGTACTGCCTGGCTTGGTGTGAAACAATTAAAAGAAAAAAAAATTGATTGTTTATATTTTCTGCGCATGTATACAATAAACTGTATTGTTTCTTGTAAAAAAAAATTCCTCTTTTTAATCATTAAAATAGAAATACCCAAAGTAAGCAAAACCCAAATAAATGAAATCAATGTATTAGAAACCTGTTCCCACTATTAATGAGATATTCCATTGTTATGCCAATTCAATGCAGTTTAATTTATTGACATTTAGTAATATCTCTTGTTACCATAAAAATGTAATATCTCAGTAGGGAATATTGAGAGCAGGTTGCATGAACAATAAATATTTCATTTACCATTTTGTTTTATGTTATAAAATTTTTTAATAGTTGTTCTTATATCTTATTGTTGTTGCCAGTTCACATCTCATTGAAATAATAGTCTTAACTTGTCTGGATTTCTGAGACAAAGTATTGTCATTATTATTAATTTTGGATTAGTTGTTTTCATCAACGGTTGTTATTCATTGTCACCTAGTCATAATCATCAATACTAATAATATAAGCTTAAATTAGAATTACTTAGCTGAAACATTGTTACTATTATTAATTTTAATAATTTTTCTTTCAAATTGTTTTTTATTGGTTGTTTATAGTCATAGTATTAAACATAATGGTTTTAAGTTGTTTGAATTTCTTATATTGAACATTGTCAGTATTATTTGTATTTGATAAGTTTTACTTTTCGTTCCAAAATTTTTGCTGCTTTTTGTTTGTTTGTTTGTTTTATTACTGTTTAATAGCAAAGATTGATTATAAAGAAGTAACCCATGACAAGACTGAAACTAGTCAGTTAAGTGCCATACGTGATACATGCTTGGGCGATCATGTCTCGAAAGAGACATGACTGACTGGGCAGAAGATTATCCCGCAGTAGGTTGCCATTGCTTTCTGCGGTAGACTGGTTGCTGACCAAGGATATAGAACCCAATCTGTCCTGTTATTTAACCCATAAGTGGAAAGAAGAGACGGATTAATACCTTTTCCAAGGGTATTTGCGCATAAGTGACTGCAATGAATTCGGTTGGAATTCGAACTCGTCTCCCCGATCTCTCGTTCCGAGCTGATATCCAATGCACCACAAATAGATTTATTTAATTTATTGTTGATTCTTATCAAAACTGGGAAAGATTCCCATGTTTATCTTTTGTGTTGTTTGTGAATGTAATGTTCCTATGAGTAAGAATAGAAAATTCCAACCTGTGGATGGTAAAAACATTCTGCAGATGTGCTTTGTGGTGCAGTGAATATTGGCTTGGATTGAGAAATCAGGGAGCCGAGTTCAAATTTCGGTTGAATTTCTTGCATTCACTTATGCGTAAATACCTTTGGGAAAGGTATTAATTCATCTCTTGCCTCAGTTATGGATTAAACAACAGAACAAATTCGGTTCTTTTTTCCTTTTTTTCATTAATTTCCCATCCTCGTTCATTAATTAAGAACCTTTTGAAATTTATGTTTGTAGTGTTTGTGAAGAAGAAATTTAAAGGTTCACATAAATTGGGATTTGGGGAAATGTACAAATTAGACATGTTTAAATTATATCAAGCACAATATTAGAACATATTCTATTAATTAAGAAAAAAAGTTTCAAATTTCTTGCATTTATCCTGTGGGTCATCCCACTTGTTTTTTTTTAAGATGCCTGTTAGGCAGGGGTGCTCTTGAATCTATAAGACAATCATATTCTTTTTTTTTTTTTTTTTGCTCTTTTCAAGTTTTGCTTCAAGATAATTCAGTATTGATAAATAACACTGTTGAATAGGTTTTCTGTTGACTTTGAACTCTCTTGTATATGCACATATGCACATGATGACATAATGGATAGCAACTCAGATTGGGGAATTGGAGAGCTGAGTTTGAATTCCAATCAAATTCATTATATTGACTTACATACTAATGCCCTTGGGAAAAGTATGAATCCAAATCTTCTCCCCCAGCTATGGGTAAATATCAGAACAGACTTGGTTCTATAGCCTTGATTGGCAACCAGTCTACCAAAGTAAGAATTGGCAACCTACTGCAGGAAAATCTTCACACGACATGTGACTGAGTCCTATGAAACTTACAGGGAAGAAGCCAGCTCAACCTGCCCAGAGTGAATGCCGCCACAAGTAAGTATGCATACTTGTGTTTATCACACACTTGTTTCACTCTCTCTCACACACACAGACACACGCACACACACACAGACACGCACACAGACACACACACACACACACACAAACAAAAAAAAAACAAGCACAGTTTGTGTACATATTTTTATTTGGACTCACATTGAGTCTGTCAATATTGTTTGCAGAATAAATGTTGCAGGAACCCATAAATATTTACTATGAAATGTAAACACACTCATATCCCAATATTGATTTCTACAATGAAATGGTGACTTATTTCTATTCAAGTGATGCCAGTATCCCAAGACAATCATGACTTACAAATATGCAAAATAAAAGAATCTTGTTTTTAAAAAAAGTTATGTCAGTGCCCTTTTGTAATTAATGACTGCTTTTTATTATTTTACTTATTTTTAATTTTATCTAAATATGCTTATTTTTTAGAGTGTACAGAAAAATCAAAATATTTAAATTTATCTCTTTTTTTAATATTTATAATAAAAAATTTGGCAATGTTTTTCTTTCCCTTTTTAAGCCAAACAATCTTGTGGTGCTTGGGATGAGAAATCAGAGAACCGAGTTTGATTTTCAGTTGAATTTGTTGCATTCACTTATATGCAAATATTCTTGAGAAAGGTATTAATCTGTCTCTTATCCTTCCATCTGTGGGTTAAATAGCAGAACAGATTGGGTTCTATAGCCTTGGTTGGCAATCAGTTTACCACAGAAAGAAATGGAGGCCTACTGTAGGAAAATCTTCTACCTAGTCAGTCCAGTTCCAAAAGCTAAAAGAATAGAATACATTTTTAAAATTATCATTATTTGAATATTTTCTTTAAAAATTATTGTGGTAAAAGGAAAACATATTAATGCTTATAGAGATAACAGATTTAAAAAAAAAAAGAAAAAGAAAATTAACTGGGATATTGTATCTTATTGATAATTTTCATTAAAAAGATGTTTTTACTTTGTTTTAAAATGATTAATTAATAGAATATGTTTTAATATTGTGCCTGATATAATTTAAACATGTCTAATTTGTACATTTCCCCAAATCCCAATTTATGTGAACCTTTAAATTTCTTCTTCACAAACACTACAAATATAAATTTCAAAAGAATGTGGATGGAAAATTAATGAAAAAAAGGAAAAAAGAAAAAAGTGAAGCTCAGTTTTGATAGTTTACTAGGTTATGAAAAGAAGTTTCAAGTTTCTTGCATTTATCCTGTGGGTCATCCCACTTGTTTTTTTTAAGATTCCTGTTAGGCAGGGGTGCTCTTGATTTAAAATTTGTTGCATTCACTTAGTTGCAAATAACATTGGAAAAAATATTAAGTCATCTCTTTTCCTTACAGCTACAGCTTGAATAGCATAACAGATTGGGTTCTATAGCCTTGGTTGGCAGTCAATCTACCACAGAAAGAAATGGAGGCCTACTGTAGGAAAATCGTCTACCTAGTCAGTCATGGATTGAAAGAGACATGATCGCCCTAATCATGTATCACATCTGGCACTTAACTGACTGACTAACTGACAGAAAAATCAAAATACTTAAATTTATCTTTTTTTGGACATTTAAAAAATATTTGGCAATTTTTTTTCTTCCCCCTTTTAAGCCAGAGAATTTTATATTGTTGACTGTTATAGTTATCACTATGTTCATCATAGATATTTATTGAGAATACACATACACAGATTCATTTGCCTAGAAAAGCTCTCCGACATTCTCCAAGAAAAGAAATCTAAATTAACATTGCTGTTCAATAATACTTGATTAGATTAACCTTTAAACAAAGTTTTCAAAGACATCACTGATAAGGAAATTCACACATATTTGTCTTCAATAATTTTATTGAAAAAATTTATCAAAAAACCAAAATTCAAAAACAGGCATTTTGTTTCAATGATATTTTTTGTATATTAATGAACTAAATCTTAAGAAGTTTGCAAATTATTGCAGTTATTTCTAAATAATTAATGGATTTTATTTTTCAGGAGGATTTAACATACTTTTAATACTTCAAGCATTATTTTTTGTGGATCCCCACATTTGAGTAGCTGCTTCTTTTATATTGTATTTTCTGGGAATGACAATAGACTACATCTAGCAGCAATGCATCTGATTGGGAAGCTTAGAGGAGCATAGAACCACCTCTTAATTGCTGTTATTCCCAGGTCTTCCAGGTGGTAGCACTTGTTAGGCTCACAGTTATTGTTGTGGAGTAGTTTTTGCACTGAAGGTTATAATCATGCTATGTCGGTTGCTAATTGACTTAACATACCCAAAATGTTAGGAACTTGGTAATCTTCCACTGAAAGCTGACTCCTTAGTATTTGGCTAATATCAACTGCCTAGTAGTTCTACTGAACTCCAATAGAACTCTAAAGAACTCTCTAGAACTTCTAAGAACTCCTAAGAACTTCCCGTTAATGCTTATTAATATAGGAGGGAGAGTCCATTATCTGAGGAATAGATGTGTTTCCCTATAACAGTTATAGGCAAATAGTTAACCCCAAACAGGGGTCAATACACTATGAAAGTAAAAAAAAAAGATTTTTATTGTAAAAATACCAGCAATACACTTTTGAAAAAAAAATATTTGAGCAATACATTTAAAAAATATATATATATATCATAACCAAGACATTTTTTTTGTTCCTCCCAATATTTTTCTCTTGGGATCTCTTCCAAACCCCATTCTACCATCCATTTGCTCAGACCCACAAGTAGATCCCACACTGCTTTCTCCTGTCTCTCTTTCCTTCTATTCATCCTGTGAGTAAAATTCTCCAGGCCTTCTTTTCCTCATTATGTGTCCCAGAAACCTCATCTGTCTCTTCTTGATGTTAAGTATGAGTTTTCTTCTCATTTACATTCTCTCTAACACCTCATCTTTGCTCATGTGCTCTGTCCATGCTATCCTCAGCACCCTTCTGTAAAACCACATTTCTGCTGCCTCAAGCCTCTTATTCATGAGATCATTCAACGTTCACTTCCATACAGAAGAACAGATAACATATTGCAATTTTTTCTTTGTTTCCAATGAGGTTGATATTCCATAAAACAAAATAAACCAGACAAAATATTCATATTGAAACTTGCTTTATTTTAACGCTCTTCATAGTCAAGTGGTAAAAGTGCCTGAATTACAAAGCTAAGCACAATTTGCTCCAAGCCTTGGAAGTGAAACTGGATTATAGAAACTGTCTGAAAATTGTCAGTGGAGAATATCTCTCAGTCTCTCTCCACACACACACACACACACACACACACACACACACACACTATATGATTTTTATGAAGTACATACCTTCAAATGACATGTGACAAAATTTGGGCACAATCAGATTATTAATTTACAAATTACAGTTATTTAAGTGAAGTTACTGTTGCAAATTTTCAAAACAATGAAAAAATCTGAATTTTGTATGTTGATAAAGCATTGCTTTATGATGAGAAAAAATACTGTTCAAGCAATGTAATGGCTTGATAAATGTTATTTGGACTCTGCTTCATCAGAAACAATGGTTAAGAAGCAGTATACTAAACTTAAATGCGATCATACAGACACAAATGATGCTGAGCACTCAGGTCACCCAAAATTGATAGTTGTTCCGGAAAATACAAAAAAAATCTAGAAACTCGTCTTGGTTGATCATAAATCAAAGTTGCATGATATAGTAGAGGAGTTGAACATATCAGAAAGCAGTGCATTCACCATTTTGTATGAACATTTGTCAATGAGAAAGTTGTGTTCAAAGTGAGTGCTGTGTTTTCTCACAATCGATCAAAGATGAAAATGCGTTGATGCTTCATAACTTTGTTTGCAGCTGTTTCAATGCAACAAGAAGGAGTTTTTGCATAAATATGTGACAATGATTGAAACATGGATCTGAAAATTCACTTCGAAGTCAAATCAGCAGTCAGCTGAGTGGACAGCAGCAGGTGAAAGCCATCCAAAGTGACCAAAGATGCAAACATCAGCAGGCAAGGTTTTGACCTCCATATTTTCAGATGTACAAGGTATTTTGTTCATTGATTACCTTGAGAAAGAAAGAAACATCAATAGCAAATATTATATAGCATTATTGGTATGTTTGAAAGAAGAAATCACAAAATAATGAAGAAAAAATGATTTTTTTAGCAAAACAATGCACTGTGTTACAAGTCGATCACAACAATCACAAAACTAGATCCACCCTATTCTCCAGATCTGTCTCCCAGCAACTACTGGCTGTTTGCAAGCCTTAAAAGAATTCTCCAGAAAGAGAGATTTGACTCTAATTAAGAAGTGATATCAGAAACTGAGGCGTATTTTGAGGCCAAAGAGAAATCGTTCTACAAAAAGTCATTGAACAGTTAGAGAAGCGTTGGAATCAGTGTATCACCCTAGAAGATGAATACGTTGATGAATAAAGTCGAATTTGGTCTAAAATTATTGTTTTATTAGTTAGGCCTGGAATTTATTGAGTGATGTGTTATATATAATAGTGGTATAAACTATTGGATATATATATCCCACAGTTTGGCAGTTTTTACTTTTTATAGAGTGCTCAATTAAGATGTAGAGCTTTTATAGAGAAATAATTATTATTAGAGTTATATTAATAACATATGCCAAATGCACCATCATCAGGCAGTGAAATATTGTTCCCAATATTTCACTGCCTGATGATGATGCATTTGGCACTGAAATCTGAAAGCTTTTGAGTTGCAGTTTCATATGTTATTATTATGATCTCTCTCTTTCTCTCTCTCTCTCTCTCTCTCTCTCTATATATATATATATATATATATAGAGAGAGAGAGAGAGAGAGAGAGAGAGAGAATGACACACATTTTTATAACAAAACTTTACCGTAAATAATCAGGCAGGTAGAAATAAGTATAGATACTGTTTGATTATAAACAGAATATCTACTTAAATACGAGTATCGATCAAAAACAATGTTCAAACAAATAATTTCAAATATATATTTATATATATACTAGCAGTATAGCCCAGAGTTGCTCAGGTGTAATGAAATCTTTAAAACTAATCCATGGTCCTGGAGCTTAGACTCTTTGGATGTTAGCACGAAAGACTAAAAAGCAATAGTTTTTTCCAGTTAAAGTGAAACCGTAGACTGAAAGAAAAATGAATGGATGTAAGTGAAATTTTGATTTCCTGGTATTGATATTAAATAAGTTTTTTTTCGTCATAAACTGAATTTTGAAGGCTAAATAAGTCTTCTGAGTAAATGGTATCATGGCTGAGACTAAGAACTACAATTATACCTACTCAGAGCCAAACCCAAAGCAAAAACTAAAATAAAAGGGCTGAAAAAAATACTGGCATACAGGCAGATAAACGGACACACACACAAATATCTTGCCTTTTATATATATATATATTATTGATTTTCTGCACTATTGTAAGAACTGCAACCTTGAAACTTCTGAATATCGTTTCTTATGTCTTTGTCTATGAGTGTATCAAATTTGATTAAAATCGGACCACTCCTTCTATAGCCCAATTTTTCGATTATTGATTTTCGATATTTATCGAGGGTACCTCAACACAAAATCTAGCTAAGAACACTCACAGCCGCTTATAGTACAATTGTGTAAATTTTCAAGAAAATTGGTTCAGCCATTTTGGAGTCTATAGGTAACGGACACACACACACACACACACACACACACACACAGAAAAAGTTCCATTTATAAATAAGTTTAGATACATTCTGTGTTGTCTGTACAATATATGCATATGTTATCAAAATTTGGTTTGAACTGTTTCTAATTTTCATGGCTGTACACAGTTTATCAGTACATAAAAACGTTACTTAGTGTGTTTATTTACTTTTAGCTATGGTTACCAGCTGGTAACAGACATGTAAGTAGTGTAATGAATATTGACATGTAAAATGGTCCAGGTGAGCCAATTTCAAAATCTTGTTTGATGCTTTCATATTTGCACAAATCTACTTGGGAACAGCTTTGGGCTAAACAGTGAGGTAGACACTGCTCCCAGTCTAGGAGAAAGAAAACAATAAATTAAAAAAAACCATCCTGAAAACGTATGGGTTTCATCAGTCTCTTTCTTTAGTCACATTCATTTCTGCTATGGCTGTTGAATATATCGTACATCTACACCCCTAAAGAGTTATAAGATTTATGATGTGATGCTATCTGCTGGTAAAAACTAATCTTTTATAAACACAATTGTTTTTATGTTGGAGCAACTGGACATATTTTTTTAATTATTGGCTCTAACTGTTCTTAACTGTTTCTGATAAATTAATATACAATCAGGACTTTGCATAATGAGACAATCATGGGTCTCCACATTTTACTATCTTTAAATAACTTTTGATCATATCTGCTAACTTAAACTCATTAAAAAAGTTACACACAATTTCTCCAGCGTCTTTTGCCTTTGATATATTCTTTAAGTTAAATTCTCTTTGCCTTCTTTCCTCATTATGTTTGCTATAAATTTCATCAGTTTCTTTCTTATTGAAATTATCAGTTTGTTAAGGATCAACAAAACTTTCTCATTACATATTCTGCCCATGGTATTCTCAGTATTTGTTAAAGTGAACAATATCTCTTTAACTTCAAGTCTCTTCTTTGTCAGTGATGAGATTCAAATGATTAAAAAATATTGATAGTACAATGATTTGGTGCTACTTAGAAGAATAAGGATTTACTATGAGACTCTTAACACTGAATTTTGTGAAGGCTTCTGGTAGTAAATCTAAAAATATTCATAGTATATTGATTTGGTGTTGCTCACCAAAAATATGGTTCTACAAGGAGGTACTTTAGATGCGATTCCATTAAGTTTTCTGACAGGAAATCAATTAGAAATATTGATACAGCATTGATTTGGAGTTACTTGCAATAATAAGGCTTTATTTTGAGAAATTTACATGAAATTTTGTGAAGGGTTCTGACAGAAACTTAATTAAAAGTTACTGATAGTATATTAATTTGGTATTGTGAAAATTACTGATGGTATATTGATTTGGTATTGTGAAAATTACTGACGATACATTGATTTGGTTTTGTGAAAATTACTGATGATATATTGATTTGGTTTTGTGAAAATATGATTTTATTATAAAACCACTTTTAAGTGTCATGCAGAAAATATTTAAATGTCACTTTACTGTTCTTATAAAAGCAGCTGTGAATTGCTTTTTACTGAAAACACCTATTTCCTAAACTGTAAGGAATTTTGAAGTTTGGTGAATTTTCACTTCAAAAATATCATGAACTGAGTGTTTAATTGTACAATGGTATTTGGTGCCTTTTCTTTGACTGACCTTTAACTTAATCTTGGAAATTTTTGCTGTATATTTTTATTTTATACATCTGGTTCAATTGTAGTTGAGCATGAATTAAATAACTATCAATGTATATTGTCCTATAAATAAAATCATGTTCTTGGTACTGGGGAAGGCTCACTTTAATGTTCACCTTAAGATTTAAGATTTAAGTCTTTCTATCCATTACTTTGTAAGCAGGAGGTGTGGCTTTTAGGCTTAAATTCTATTAACCTTTACCATCTATATATTTTTTCAAAATAATCCTCACACATATATTTAAAAATTGTCCATTGCTTTAATACATGTGACACATATATTAATACAAATATACACATATATGAACTGACTTCACTGTGCGACATACACCTAACCCAACAAGCATTTCTATACATACATATACACTATTATACGCAAAATATTCTATGCACATACATTTAAAATAATTATCTATTGCTTAAATACATTTGACACATATCTGATCAATAAAAATTAACTCCATAAATTTAATTCTTTTACAGATTTAGTATGTCACTACTTATGTTATTTCAAACTATTGTTTTCACCTTTATTAATTTAGATGTTATCATAGACACAATGTTTTGCCTAAGTAACCTCTGATCATCATCAAAAGTCCATTGTTTGGCTGATATACCCACTAGTGTATATAGAAGTTGGTTATGTATGTTTATTTTTTGTATCAAAAATACAAGACAAATAATTGCAAAGGATTATCTTGAGACAAGTAAAAATAGACTGAATGTGATCCTCTAAAACAATGAGAAAGATCTAATAATATTGGTTATTTGCTCAAGTATTTAAAAGACAATAATTCTCTTTGACAGATCAGAAAATTATGGTCTGGACTCACTGACCTTGGAACTAATCACTAAGCTATGATGACAAGTAATCTGTCTGTATGTGTGTGTGGGAAAAATTCTCAGCCTAACAAAGAAACTTTTCCAAAAAATAATCAGTTGTTTGGACTTTTTGTCTCATATTGGGTAGTGGATTAGGTCAGACTAATGTGGTACAGTGGATATTGGCTTGGAACAATAGAACCAAGTTGAAATTCCAGTTGAATTCGTTACATTCACTTACATGCAAATACCCTTGGAAAAGGTATTAATCCATCTCCTCCCTCCAGCTATGGATCAAATAACAAGATAGATTGGGTTTTATAACCTTAATTGGCAATCAGTCTACCACAGAAAGTAATGGCAACCTACTGCAGGAAAATCTTCTGCCCAGTCAGTCATATCTCTTTCAAGACATGATTACTTGAGCATGTATCATGTATGATACTTAACTGACTGAATTTTAAGCACTTTATTGTAGAAATGAAGTTTATCTTCTTTTTATCACTATGTACTAGTTCAGTCTGGCTAAAAGTCTCACAGTAAGTTGAGTATTCACTAATGAACTGAACTGATAAACAATGGCTCCCAAAAGTGTTTTGTATCCTAGCTAGTGGATTTACCTTTTGCAAGACAATATACAGTAAATTTATATCATTATATAAAATATTTACTAAAAGAATAGTTTAATTCTGGTACAGGTAAAAAGACATCAATAATAATAGTGATATGAATGAGTGGGCTTATATCAACATGTCTGCCTTAGTGTAAATCTATCTGTTATATATATATATAACATATATACATACAAACGTATACATTAGGTGAAATATTCCTAAAATATTTATAATAAGAGAGAGAGAGAGACAGAGAGAGATACAAATAACGTGGTCAAAAAATCAACAAAGACTCTATCCTTAATACTGAGGACTCTTTCCTAAAACGCATGGTAAGCTTCAAGCAATGTTTGTGTTTGGGTTTTTGTAAATTGATGTGTCTGCCTGAATGTATGTCAAATATATATAAATATATATTTATCATAAGTGTTTATTATAAAAATATGGTTTACTGCAACACAAGAGCTGTTGTGTTTCAGTGCCTGTTTATTAGCACCTCATCAGGTAGTGAATTTTTTTTCTTGTTAATAATCATTATATATAGAAACTTCAAAACAATACAATGTTTTTATTATAAACACTTATAATAAAAATATTACTATGTATAATGTTCTACTAAGTATTGTACATTCTTAAAAAAATAAATCACTACTAACAGTGAACTCCTAACCCATTAGTTTGTACTACTGCTATATATATATATATAGACACACAAGTTTCATTAAAAATGCCTGAAAAATTACTGCAGTTACTTACCTTGTTGGTTGTTGAGTAACATAATCTAATTGTTACGTTACAAAACCTGGCAAACAACAAGGAAAACTGTTGTACCTTGTTGGTGATTTTTAACAAAACTTGTATAAAAGATAGATTGCTGCCCAATTATATATATATATACAGTGCTGAGTTGTGATAATGTTTAACACCAATTTTTTTCAGTAGTTTTATGGATAAAAAGTATTTTGGCATGCAGGTTTTTGTCATGAAGTGTTTGATATCTTTCTATACTTCTGAGATGACATAGTATTTACACTATTTACATTCTTCAGACTATTGTCCTCATCTTTACTGCCATGTTTACAATGTTTTGGCTGTTGTACAAAACAGAATAGACTGAGAAACTGGAAGACTTCATTAGAAGTGGTACCTATAGCAAGGTAAAGAAAGACTTCACATTGAAAGCAGAATGACAACTGTCGCAGATCCTAGTCAAGAACAAGGATCACTTCTAGACTAAGACATACAGCAAATGCTACAGCAAACTACCCCACATATATGGTCTAAGATTCACAAAAATAGTATTTCGCTCAGGCTGATTGTCAGCAGCCAAGGCTTGTTGTTCTACTCTCTGAGTTGCTTCCTTGCAGATCTAACTGACCCACTGATAGGAAAGTCACCATCATATGTTTGAAACTTCGCCCATTTTGTGGAACTTATCAAAGATGCTCTTATCCAATACAACCAGATGGTGAGCCTGGATGTGGTGAGTCTGTTCACCAAGGTACTCACAGTGGAGGCACTATAAGTAGTCAAGGACAGACTGGGCTTGGACTCATCTCTAGGAGAACGTACAAATATTCCACTAGATAACCTGATGGAGATGCTGACTTTTTGTACACAAGCAACACACTTCGGAATGGTTTCAGACATAGAGTTGTGAGTGAACAAATAACCAGAAATGGCATCACACATAGAGTGAGAATGATATACTCCAGTGATCGTAATAAAGGATTCGGTTAAAAATTCTTAGCACCTGAAAAAGGCCAGAGTGTAAAATGACCGAAACATCATGAACATGGCAGTAAACAATAGTTCAAATAATGTAAATAGTGTAAAGTGCTCAATATTGTGGTAGAGATACAGAGTTAATAGAATTAATAAAAAAAAGTCTAACCTTTAACTGAGCAGGTTCATGCCAACTTGAAGGTTTCGTGAGCACACTGTCATGATGTCATCACTCATCAGGGCTGAGTTTTTCAATCTGCTGTCATGTCTCATTTTATTTTATTTTTTTGTAATTTGATATTTTGTTGTGGGGGTAGCCTACTGTTAGTTAATTGTTTTTGATTGCTTTTTTTGTGTTGACTTTTTTAATATTGTATTATTTGTGTTTGGTTTATTTTCTTTTTATTGTGCAGGTGCTTGATTTCTTTTTGTTGTTTTATGATCTATATATATATATATATAGTGAGAGAGAAGGAAAGAGAGAGACATTTGTGAAATAAGTACTCAATGTATGCCACAAAAAACAGTATATTGACTTATTTACTGACATACATAGTAAATATTTATTTTCGATTTGTGTACTTTTTTCTTAAAATTACTAACGACTAGCATAGCCTGTAAAGTCCGATGAAAGAACAAGTATGCCTCTGACACAATATTCTCTATCAAACCATTTCTACAGCTGAAACAAAATATGTCTTTATCAGTTCTTATAGTGAGACTGTAATGAAAGAACAAACTTCAAAATACCTTCTTAAGGAGGGCACAGTTTTTCTTGTGGGGACTTCTATGAAATCTCAATGAGATTTTTATCTGCTAGTTTCAGTTTTGTATCTAAAATGTGAACAATACTAATTGTTTATGGATATTTTTATCCCCCATTATTTCTTTATTACTATAAACATTATTTTTTATGGATATGCATGTTCACAGTTTACAAAAATGAAAAGAAGAATAGGCATAATAACAAACACATGCATTCAGTAAAAATAATGCTTAAAGTAATAAATATTTTTCTCAAAATTATAGTACATATAGGTTTTATCCTTATATTAGCAAATATGATAAAACTATCAGCAAATACATTTATGTAGAATTAAAAAAATAATTGGTCTCAGTAATGATTTTCATATTTACCCTATTTTGTTCAATAGATTTATATAGTTAGGGAGCATATCTTTTAGGTCCCACCCTTTTACAGTTAAACCGATAAAATGTAACCACAATTTCTACTCCAACAGCTTCTTTTCGCGCACTTCCCGCCTGTCGAATTCCCTTCCTCATACTTGCTTCCCTGACAGCTACAATCTCCAGAAGTTTAAATGTAAGGTCAATAGACACCTTCTAACACACTAACTTGCATCTATTCTCTCAAACACTCTTCCCATCTACATCCTTAACCGTCTATCACCCTCCTTCTGACATTTCCTATATCTAACCACTCTTTCTCACCACCTTCCCCTATGTAACCCCCTGCACAATAGTGGCAGTGGAATGCCTTGCTTGGGGTGAAATGATTAAAAATATGTGTGGTAAAATATTCTAGAAAGTTACTTCTGATTTTCTGTCATTCATGTTCAAGCATGTTAGATCATGTCAAATTTATTGACAACTATAATATGTTTATATTTCCAATTAGAGAATATTCCAAACCATCACTTGAGAAAGGAAGTTTAAAATTACTTTATATGTGTCAATTTTGCATCCCTATGAAAATGGAATATTATAAGTTACATTTTAGACGCTTGATACTCTTATTACTGTAAAGACAAAAATCCCTCAAAAGCAACACAAAAGATATTTGCTGTGTATGGTGAAATTATTTTAGCTGACAGAATTGTATGAAAGTCATTCACCAAGTTTAGAGTTAGTGATTTTAGTCTTCTTAATGAAGAATACTCAGGCAGATATTCCCCACTACAAATAATGACCAAATCAAGACACTGATTGAGAATAGCCCATGTTACACAATGCAGAAATTGGCAGAAACACTAAATTTATCAGAATCCACCACCAATGAGCATTTAGTGAAGCTTAGGTACTCAAATTGCTACAGTGAGTACCACATGATCTGAGCAAAAAGGATCTTTTGAATTGGATTTCTATCTATGATTTGCTGTATGAACATAATGAAAATTCAAACTTTTTGAAGTAAATTGTGACTGGTGATAAGAAATGGATTGTTTACAACAATGTCATATGAAAAAGAACCTGGGATAAATGACATGCCAACTTTAGTCACTTCAAAAGCAGCTCTTCAGCCTAAGAAAGTCATGCTGTTCATTTGGTGGGATTGAAAAGGAATCCTGAAGTATGAGTTTCTTCCAAGTAACCAGTTTTTTTTTTTTAATCATATCACCCCGATCAAGGCGGTACCACCACTGATGTGCAGGGGGCTACATAAGAGTGAAAAGATTGGAAAAGAGAAAGCCAGAAACCACATCCTAAACAGAGAACAAACGATGAGCCTGTTCAATAGATGTGGGTGGAGTGTGAGTTAATTGATTCTGAAAAGTACTGCTTGCAAGTGAACAAATACAAGGCAGTAATTCAAGAAAAATACCCAGTATTGGCAAAGTGTTGTTTTCTATCAGGATAATGCCAGATCTCACACTTCTTTGGTGATATGACAAAAACTGTTGCAGATTGGCTGGGATATATTTCCAAACGCATCACGTATGCCAACATTGCTCTTTCATATTTTCATTTATTCAGGTCCTTGCAAAACAATCTCAATAGTAAAAATTTTAGTTCTTTGGATGAAATAAAAAAAAACAAATAAGTTCTTTGCCAAGAAACTACCAAAATTATGAAAAGATGGAATCTTTAATTTTAAGGAAAAATGAAGTAATCTTGTGCAACAAAATGGTTCATATTTAATTGAATAAATATTTGATGGCATAATTTTGTTTTGTGTTTTAATTTCCCTTAAAAAAATCAACATGAACTTTCTGGACAACCCAATATTATATCTATTTATTTTAATTTTAACCCTTTGTTGCATATTGGTTACAATTGTAACCTGATGAAAACACTTGAAATTTGTGTAGACATGGGGTTAGAGAAAGGTTACAATTGTAACCAATATGCAACAAAGGATTCTCAAATTCACAGATTAATTTCTGAGTGTTGTAATTAAACTCATTAAGAAAGATGCTGTAGTTTTTTTTCATTTCTTTTATTTTCCCAAGTACTTTCAGTTTCATCTAAGATCATCTTCAGGGGTAAATTGCTAAAACAAAAGTTGATGTGTTTTTTGTATGTTCATAGAACATGCTGTTAATTAAAAAAATTGAAAGTTATCACGATATAAAAAACAAAAACTTCAAATTCTTGAAGCTCTTTAAATAAAAAAATTACAACCAACACTGAATAAAATCAATTTTGAGTATAGCAAAAATGTTTTAAAATGTCTATAAAAATATCTAAATTCTATTTTTAAAAATTTACAATTTTAACAAAATATTTTAAAACATTTAAATTAAGTTAACTCTTTGATACAGCAATAACTTCAGAGAATTTTACTCATACAAGACATATTAAAGGTAGAAGGGGCAAACAAAAATAGCAAATAAACTACTAATGAACTTATGTAAATGGTTGGCAGATGATTGGGATCGGAAGAGAAAAGGAAAAGACAAAGTTTGCTAATAGCTCTAAAGGATATGGAAGTTATAGAAAGCCATGACTGACCATGTATTGAAGAGACTGAAGAGACATGGCTCATAAAAAGAAGTTTCAAACTGTATATGGTGGAGATGGTATAAACTTTACTATACAATGAATTTACACCCACTAATTCAAAGAATTTTCTAATTATCTATATTAGCATATCACACAGGCTTGAATTTCTGAATGAATCACAGCCATTTTGTTTTTCTCACTGAATGTTTCTCAAGGCAATTACACTATTTTAAAATGAAGTAAAATTCAGTTTATTCTTCTTTAGAATTGGTCTTTTTATATAAATTCCATTTTAAATGTGTAGGATGCATACATTATGATTGATTTTATTATCTAAGTCAATGTTTTCACAATAAAATTTGTATCAAAGAACCAATGTCAGTGAAGTTTTTATTGTTTGCTTCTGTGTGATTTTTGGCTAATGATATTGATTCTTTTTTTTTTCTTTTTAAAACTCACTCATTTCATGGATATCAGGGTTTATTTTATTCAAGCAAATTAAATGCAGCATAAACTTTATAAATTATATAAAAATGGCTGAAACTATTTATGATAAGAGTCCTGCAATAATTTGAGTACACAAAGACAAAGATAAAATAAAGACTGCAAAAGAAGTGAAACAAAGAGATACAGTCTCAACTCATTTATAACAGTTGATGAATGCATATTTAAAAAAATAAGATTAAATATAAAAGACTTTTTAAACAATTCAAGATCTACAGATGACATTTCACAAATATCACAATCGTTGGATTATATATATATATATATATATATATATATATATATATTTATTTAAAGATGTTTTATCATATAGTTTAGCCTGAGAATGACTGTTATGCATTTTGGTGTGATTCACCTAGTGTCAAATAAATCTTTTTTATATTAGGTGGAAGCTTCTAATGGAAGTTGCCAAAATTATTATAAAGTAGCTTTGATCATCATTAGCTTTCATCATTATTTTCATCCCAAGAAAATAATGTAGAAAGTCAAAAGAAGGCTACTATCATATTTATATTGTTAAGAATCCAATGTTTGAAATGAACAGGAGTTCACTTGCTATGACAGTAGAATAGATTTTAGCATCACATGGTTAAACTGTTTTAACATATTCATACCTAGATTGAACAATTTTATTCATAGTGAGTTGCCATTCTTTGATGTAAAGTAATGCTAGAATTTTTAACCATTTTTTAATTTTGATTGACAGAATATTTTCAACCATAATCTAGAATTAGAAAAACACTGTAAATTTGTTTTATACGTTTGCATATAGTACTTTGCTTGAACAGATGATAGATCAGTCTTCTCAAAAAAATTTTGTAGTATGAACATTGTACATTGATGTTTATTTATTATCGACAAGATTAGTTGATTCATTCATCTTTTACATCTTACTAACTCTTTGCAGGTTATTTAAAGCCAGGAAATAACTTTAGATTTTAAAGATTTTTTTCTGAGATAATAATAGTTTAGTGATAAAAGTTTTACTAATTAATCTATAACTTGGAAGACGTGGTCAATTCATACCTTTCCCAAGGGTATTTGCACATAATATAATGAACTCAACAGAAATTAGAATTCAACTCTCCAATTTCCAATACTAAGTCATTATCTATTAAACTACCAATGCATCTAAGCTTACAGAATCTGGTAGTCCCAAGTGGTCACCCATCTAGGTACTGATCAAGCTTGATGTTGCTTAATTTTAGAGTTCTTATGGAAACCATTTTAATACTGAGCATCAGGAAGAAACAACTGAAGTTCTTGGGACACACAATGAGGAAGGAGGGCTTAGAGAACCTGATACTGACAGGCCAGTTAGAAGGAAAAAGAGACAGAGAAAGGCAGCAGATAACATATTTGCAGGGCCTGATCAGGTGGATAACGGAATGGGGGTTGCCAGGAGTAACAGGAGCAAACATACTAAGAGCCACAAGGGATAGGGAGTCGTGAAAAACCATGATCGCCTACATCCTGAAGGGACAGGGCACATAGAAGAGAAAGAAGAATGGAAACCATTGTTTCAATACAATGTGGCTGTAAGCCTTAAAGCAACAAGAGACTTGGTATAAAAAAATTACATTTTGTAAAGTAGGGCATTTTTTTGTAGAAACATAGTTACAAGGTCAAGTGTTTTCAGTTTTTGGTATTTTATGTTGAATATTGTATATACATGCACACAATGTTTATATGACCTTTGGAGAGTTGTTGTTATTGTAATAACTAAAAAACAAACTTGGTCTTCTTAGGAAAAAGAATTTGTGTTCTCTGTGCTATCTACCAAGACTCAAGATTAGGGTGATTTTTTTTAAGTCTTGAAATATGCTAAATGTTTGCACTTCCCTATCAGTCTTGACTAACTACAACCTTTCTTATCCCAGTAAAAGAGCACTACACTGGATGTCAGATGAATTTCTTGGTTCTACCTGGGTAAAGAAATTGTGCATTGCAAATTCTGAATGCAGATTTTTTACCCATTTTGATATATGCCTCTCTACACTGTTATTTTTCATTTTGAAATAGTAAGATTAGTTTATACCCTTTGGAATAAAATCCTGAACTTTTTATTTTTAGATCTGAACATTCCATTGCTATTTCCCTGCAGTTGTTCAAAGATATGAGAAGATCGTAATGATCAAGAAATTCTGGTTCATTACATTTCATGAAATATATCTGAAATAGAACCTCAATCGTAAATATCCATTTTTACGCATGTATGTACAAGTCATGTGCATTTGTAATGAAGATGAGATGTTTATGGAGGATTTGTTTATGTTAGCTTAAAGAGGAAGCTTATTCAGTATGTACATATTCTTCTTACCATTCAGAAATCGACTGGACAAACGAGAAAAATTGCTGGCCTGTCATATTTTGACATATTTATGGTCATTTCATATATATCATAATATCTCCTTACATAACTCTGATGTGGAATAAATACAGTGAAATATTACAGTTTATTCATCTTGCTTTATGCTTCTCAAGCCACATTCTGATAACAAACCAGCATTCTTTAAAATTATTTCCATCATTTTATGTTCAAACTGTCTCACATAAATGAGTCCTATTTCTGCACACGACTACATGTGCATACATATATATATATATATATAAATCTTTTATATTTGAACAGCAAACCTGTTTTGTAAGTCTTTTAAAAGACAATCCAACAGAGAATCACAGACACATTTCTCTCGCACTGCTTAGAAAACTACTTCCAAATGATACATTTTTGAACACAAACATTGAAAACATTAACAAAGAACACCTTCAAAATGCCTAATAAATTAGCTAAAAGCATTTTGGACAATAATCATTACAAACAGTTTCTGCACTTTGTAAGTACATTAAAAATGCTTAATGAAAAAAATTCCCTTGTTCATGTCTGTTGCATTCATTAAAACATATAAATATGAACAGAATCAAAGAAAAACCATCACATTACATCATCTGATGGAATTAATCATGGCAAATATAAGAATTTAAATTTGCAACATGTATTCATAAACAGAAGTAAAAATATTGTCAGAATTAAATTGTTTTTCAAACTTAAGAGCACCTAAAAATATTCTTAAGGCTAACAGGGAAAGTCAAGGTAAACTAATGAAGATGATAAAGGATGCAATAACTTTCATAATGCTTCGATTATTTTTAGCCTTTTTTTACATGTGGATGAGATGAGGCTAATATTTTTATTATCTTCTAAGGATGTGCATTGTGGTGTAGTGGATATTGACTCGGAACAACAAATCGGGGAGCCAAGTTTGAATTCCAGTTGAATTCCTTGCATTCATTTGCTCATAAATACTCTTGGGAAAGGTATTAATCCATCTCTTCCCTCCAGTTATGGGTTGCATAATAGGACAGATGGGGTTCTATAGCCTTGGCTGGCAATCAGTCTACCACAGAAAGCAATGGCAACCTTCTGCAGGATAATCTTCTGTCCAGTCAATCATGTCTCTTTTGAGACATGATCTCCCAAAGCGTGTATCATGTATGACACTTAACTGACTGAGTGATTCATAAACAGAAGTAAGAATATTGTCAGATTTAAATTTTTTTTAAGCTTAAGAACACTCAAAAATATTCTTAAGGCTAACAGGGAAAGTCAAGGTAAACTAATGAGGATGATAAGGGATGCAATAACTTTCATAATGCTTCGATTATTTTTAGCCTTTTTTTACATGTGGATGAGATGAGGCTAATATTTGTATTATCAATGAGTATGTTATGGATAGAGTTTGGTATTTAAATGAACCCTAATTGATCTATGGTCAAAGAGATGTAAGATGAATCTTCTTGTAGGCATGTTAAAGTATATCCAATATAATTATTTATGAATTTGCTTTAATCAGGAAACTTAAAAGACATTTGAAATCGATAATACAAATATTAGCCTCATCCACCTGTAAAAAAGGCTAAAAATAATCGAAGCATTATGAAAGTTATTGCATCCCTTATCATCTTCATTAGTTTACCTTGACTTTCCCTGTTAGCCTTAAGAATATTTTTGAGTGTTCTTAAGCTTAAAAAAAATTTAAATCTGACAATATTCTTACTTCTGTTTATGAATCACTCAGTCAGTTAAGTGTCATACGTGATACATGCTTTGGGAGATCATGTCTCAAAAGAGACATGATTGACTGGACAGAAGATTATCCTGCAGTAGGTTGCCATTGCTTTCTGTGATAGACTGATTGCTAGCCAAGGCTATAGAACCCCATCTGTCCTATTATGCAACCCATAACTGGAGGGAAGAGATGGATTAATACCTTTCCCAAGAGTATTTATGAGCAAATGAATGCAAGGAATTCAACTGGAATTCAAACTTGGCTCCCCGATTTGTTGTTCCGAGTCAATATCCACTACACCACAATGCACATCCTTAGAAGATAATAAAAATATTAGCCTCATCTCATCCACATGTAAAAAAAGGCTAAAAATAATCGAAGCATTATGAAAGTTATTGCATCCTTTATCATCTTCATTAGTTTACCTTGACTTTCCCTGTTAGCCTTAAGAATATGTTTGAGTGTTCTAAAAATAATGGAAGCATTATTAATAAAAAAGAAAAAGCCAACACTCAATAACATCAACTATGAATACAGCCACAATGTGCTGATCATGTTTGAAAAATAAAATATTCCTATTAACTTTAGATGCATACCTTCAGTTAAAAGTAAAAATATCCTTTAAAATCACTAGATATACAGCACTCAGGCATAGAGAATATTCCGACAATTTCTATATAATTTATGCCTAGTAAAGAAGAAAATTATAAAAACACAACAAAAATGATGACGATATAGAAATCTTGAAACATAGGAATTTTTGTGTTGCAATGTACTTTTAATTCATAATTATATATATATAATAGTAAACTTATCACTATACTCATTTCGAAAAACCCTTTGAGTATATACACGGAAGGAAAAAATGGTTGTAAAAAAAGAAAGAGCTAAGCACTTGAACATCAGTCAAAGTACATAGCCCAAAGAAAAACCCGAGATGAGTAATCTATAACAAAAAAGCGCTCAATACATAAGCAGAGCAGAAAAAGTAAATAACCCAAAGAGCCAACAAACCTACCAAGGTTTCACCTAACCAGATCTTCAGGAAAGGTTGGGCTTCCCTGAAGATCTGGTTAGCTGAAACCTTGGTAGGTTTGTTGGCTCTTTGGGTTATTTACTTATATATATATTTGGGTTATTTACTTATATATATATATATATATATATATATATATAACGTGGTGGAAGTATCTTACACATATACCTTCTAGAAATACCTCCCACATAATGGTAAGTCATTTGTGGGAATGGTATCATCATCTAGCTGATGTCTTATAATTATGAAGGCAGTATTTGTGGGGAGGGGGCATTTCAACCACAACTTGTATAATGGCTGGTTACTCTTGTTGTACAAGGCCACCTGTTGGTGGTTCAATACTTGGTGTGAGGATTCAATACTCACAGAATCCACCTGTGGTTTACACTGAAACTATGCTGAGTGAACCTTAGTTTTAATTTCTTGGAAAGAACATGTCATTTGGTAATAGTTAGAACAATTCCGGTATACTGAAACCCTCAGTTGCAATGATTTGTGATTTCCTGTCAGCACCACCAACAACAGCTTCTGAGCAGTTCTGCCTGTCCTAATTTCACTCCCACTCACAAGGCATTCTATAGTATAGTAGTCAAGTACTTTCTAAATAATTCACCTTCTGACTAACTGACCATAGCGAGATTCAAATCTGGGTCTCATAGACGAAAGCAAATGCTCTAACCACTCAGTTACACACCAATGCTCTCTCTCTCTCTCTCTCTCTCTCTCTCTCTCACACACACACACACACACACACACATATATATATATATATATATATATATATATATATATAGAATCAGTCATTCAGTTAAGTGCCATACATGATACACACTTGGGTGATCATGTCTTGAACAAGACGTAACTGACTGAGCAAGAGATTATCCTGCAGTAGGTTGCAATTACTTTCTGTGGTAGACTGGTTGCCAGCTAAGGCTATAGAACCCAGTCTGTCCTGTTATTTAATCCATAACTGGAGGGAAAAGACAGATTAATACCTTTCAGAAGGATATTTATGCATAAATGAATGCAAGGAATTCAACTGGAATTCAGACTCGGCTCTCCAATTTCTCATTCTGAGCCGATATCCACTGCACCACAATGCGCCTGGAATGGAGACCGCATGAATGGCAATTTAACAAATATACTGGTTATACAAAGAAATGAATTCAGCCACAATTTCAACCTAAAATATGCCATACTCATCAAAAGAAAAAATAATTTACTGTGAAGGAAAATCCTTGAGAGTACTGCTACCAAATATTAGCAAAATATTAATCTACACCCCAGTTTTTTACCAATCTCACCATTCCTAACAGAATCAATACTTTCCTAAGCCAACACATACAACAAGCATATAAAAAAATCAAAGGAAAACAGTTAGTTTCCATCATTTCAATATTGAGCAACATAGCATATGAAATATTTTTTTTAATGTTTAATAATTTCAGTTGATCTTATGAACCCAATCTGTCCTGTTATTTAATCCATAACTGGAGGGAAGAGACAGATTAATACCTTTCACAAGGGTATTTGTGCATAAATGAATGCAAGGAATTCAACTGGAAATTCAGACTCGGCTCTCCAATTTCTCATTGTTTAATAATTTCAGTTGATCTTATGAATGTTTTATAAGTATTTTTTAAGTAACCAACAACTTTTTGTTTATGGATACTTTATCTAAAATAAAATTAATTTCATCTCTTTGCCTTGATATAGTCCTTTAGTAGACAATATGCATAAGCAAAAATATAGTTTTCCTCATCTTCTTTTTCAATCTTAAATTTCCTTTCCTTGGATTATAACTTACACATATATATGTGTGTATGAGCGTGTGTGTGTGTGTGTGTAAACTTTAAGATATAACTACAAATACATCTGTATAAGGACAATAGCAATAAAGACAAAAGAAAAACTTATCTTAGCTGACATGTTTCATCCTTGGATAGACTTTATCAAGGGAATTGTAAATAGTTTATGTCATAACAAGAATTTTTAAAGTAAAGAAAAATAATTCATTAGTTTTTAAAAATCTTTAAATTCAAGAATGCTCATCAATATTCATGAGATCAATGGAAAAGTCCAGGCAAATTATGAAGGATGCTAATTTATGTAAATTAATGACTAACAATCAAAATAAGTAAATGATTTTTTTAATAATTTGATATTAATATTATTTTAGTTTTACTTTTAAAGTTCTTCAGAGGAAGAAATTTGTCAGCTGAGAAGTGTTCCTTGTGTGTGTGTGTGTGTGTGTGTGTGTGTGTGTGTGTGGAGGTATGGTGGTGTTATGGTTTGCAGCTCAGATAGAGGAATTATAGAGCTAAGTTCAATTTTCAGTCAGGTTCATAACATTCACTTACATGCAAATATCTTTGAGAATGGCATTACTTCATCTCTTCTTCCCCAACTCCAAGCTATGAGTAAAACAACAAGACAGACTGGATCTTATAGTCTTTGATGGCAACCAATCTATGAGAAGGAAACTCTGAATTCAAATTATCCTAAAAGTGAGTATACATGTGGTTTAAGTTTGTTTTTGAATCCATATTTTTATTGAATCCAGAATGTTTTTGGATGTGGCATTAAAATGAACCCAATGTTCCATAGGGAGTGAGAGGAGTGCTAACTATGTGTGTGTGTGTGTGTGTGTGTGTGTGTGTGTGTGTGTGTGTGTGCGTGTCTGTGTGTGTGTATTTGTTTTAATGTTCATATGCAAGAATTTCTAATGATAACTGTGCAATGTGCATGCATTTTGTGATGAAGACTTCCATTATGTTTCTATTTTCAGCAGAGAAAATTTTAACATTAAATTCATTTTCTTTTTCTTTAGCTTTTATTTATTTTACTTCAATTTCTTTTTACCATTAGTAGTTTTTTCTTTCTTCCATTTTAATTTTATTATCAGCTATATCTGTCAAACATTATTCTAAAACGTCTTCTTCATCATTCGTCAGATATCACCCCAAGGTAGTAAAGTAAATGATTTAATAATACAAAAAAGTTAAAACAAATAAGTCATTAAGTTTTGCTTTTTTTTAACATCAAGAAAAGGCACAGAAAAATAAACACTAAATTAATTTATTCAATTGATTTTTTTTTTAAATTAGCTGTTTATTTTCGTTTAGAAAATAAAAAATCAGGAAAAAAAAATTGCTTTAAAAGGTGAGAGTATGAGAACTTAATGAGGAATTTTTTTGTACACCCTCTTGTTGTAAAGAACAACCATTAAACACCCTTTCCCTCATGTCTTGTCATCATGGCCTGGAGTAAGACAGGAGGCAGAGGTTTTGTTAGGAGAATAAAGGTTGTTCATTTGGCAGGGTAAGTTGATTGGACATGGGGGAAGGGAATACAAGAAGCAGATAAAATGCAAAATTATCAGAAAATATGAAATGAAATAAATTCAATGAAGCAGCAGAGAAAAATGAGAAAATTCACTTCATTAATAAAATTCTTTCACTCATCTGTTTTTACTTTTTAAACAGCTTACTTCAAAAGTTTACATGCCTTTTGATATTTACACTATATATATATATATATATATATATATATATATATATATATATATATAATATATATATATATTCATAACACTAAAATATATATATATATATATATATACATAACACTAAAAAATCCAGCCCTGAATATATTAATGTTTTATTGTGAGTGTAAGAAACATTTATCTCAATGTTGATATATAGTCCATTGTTAGGAAAAGAAGAAATATTTTCATTCCTTTCCCATGGTAGTTGTATGAAAATGAATGCAACAGATAAGCTTGGAACTGTTAGAATACTTGCACTTCCAGTTCAATAAATGTATAGTGTAAATTTATAAGGTAAATAGAAACAAAATAGACAACTGTATATAGGATCATAAAGATACAGCTAAATTTTCTAAGACACATATTGAGGAAACAAGTCTTGATAAATTTGATACTCACAGCACAGATTGAAGTCAAGAGAGACAAAGGAAAGCTATGCATGAGAATTTGAATTACTCAAGTGGGATGCTGACTCCTTGGTCCTAAAGTTGAATAATATAAAAAGTAATAACTTACAAAAGATCAATTTATTGTCCTTAATGTCAAATAAATAAAACTGAAACTGGAAAATGAAAATATGATTAACAAAAATAAATGATTTTTTTTGCAGTATTTCATCTTATAAATATGCTTGATAAAGCGTATTTACTCACAATACAAAGTAGGTAAAAAAATCAAGAGAAAACAGTTTATCAAAAATAAAGTTAAACCTATTTGAGAGAAGATTCAATTTTTAGTAATTTTCAAAGATGTATTTTGAACAATGCTTATGTTCTTTAATAAAAAATAGTAGAAAAAAAATCCAACTACCAATTTCTTATTTTATTTACATCCAGTAGTTAGTAAGAAAAATAAAGAATGATACAGTTAGCTTTTTTCTCCCCTTATTTTTATTTTGGAATATTTTTCATTATTTAATATTTTTTCTTTCTCAGAATTCAGAGTAGTAATATTTTTGTTTGAGTGTTTAAAAAAAAATTCTCTTTCTCCATTTAAAATTTTTCAACTCAAATGTCTTTTTGATAGTGAAAACATAATGGAAAATAAATTGTGCTTAAAGTCTAGAATATCAACTTTCTGTGAAAGGATCTATTATTATTTTTTTATCCTATTATCTATGTGAATATATAGTGTTTATAAGTCATAATTCATTGAGTTCCTTCTTTTAATATCTATATATCTTTATTATTTGAATAGAGTAAACAGAAAGAGAAAGATGATGGATAAAGCTATTAATTTATTCAATTATCTATGTGAGTATATAGTGTTTATAAGTGATTATGCACTGACTTACTTCTCTGAATATCTATTTATCGATATATATATCATTTAAACAGAGAAAACAGAAAGAAAAAGATGATGGATTGTGGTGATACCGACTGAGCAAAGTGGTGGACCAGATGTTCGCACTCTCACGACTAGAAAGCAAATGACCAAAACTTGTCAGTGCACATCTGGATTCATGCAGATGTTCTGGTTGAAAACTAAAACTTAATTAAATATTAAATTTCCAGTTCGCGAACCTATGTGAATTTTATTTATTGGCCAATGGGAAGCCCAGAATCAAATACGGATGTGAATTCCCAAATGATCTGCTGCAATCCAAAAAGTTGAAATAAAAAGCCGATACAGAAAGCATTGCCAGACAGACCAATGCAGAGACCCAGACAGACTTGAGAGAGAGGAGAGTAATTAATAACTCTCTTGACCAAGTCAAGTGGCTTACTATGCTCACCTCCCTTCACCTCTCCTTTCCTTCTTTGCTGTCTCAAAACTACTTACTGACCTAAGGAGCGGATACATTAAAGACATTCCTTACTTACAATGCTCCCTAATACCTAAGCATTAATTCTCTTTTCAGCATTTATTACCATTAGCATATTAACGTCCGTTGGACCCATATTTAAAGGATTACTTGAATTGTAAAAACCTTAATTGATATGTGTATATATAAAATGTTATTTCTCAACTCATTTTGCTTTCTTGACTTATAATCTTTTTATGACTTATAGTGGATTATCTACAATGAGGCCAAATTCTGTTAATCTGCAACAATATACAACTACCCTTCAAAAGAACGCATACCCACTATAGGATAACATTATGTTGTGGCTTTCATTGATTTGAGTAAAAAATGGATCTCCAGAAAATATTTTAAAATTTAGGAATGCTATGAAGTTCATATCTGTGAGCTTTGTTTTCATAGGTAAACATAAACAAATTAATTTATAAGTAAGGAATTTATTTTTTTATCTAAGCCTATTTATCTTTTATTAACTACTGATGCTATTTTTATTGGATACATGTATTTGATTTGCTTTCATAGCCTTTTCTGTGTATAGCTGGGTAAGACTGCAAGAGAGCGAAGGTTTTAAAATCAGTGTTTTCCTGTGGACTGCTTCACTCCATCTATCTGAAGTAGATGGTTATGAGAGGCCAGCCTTCCACCATCAGCATTTCTCCTGCTTTAATCTGGACAATTTTCATAGTCTATTACAGATGCATGCCATAGAAGCATTTGATAGACAGTGAGAGCTTGACTCCATTATCACTCCTGGCTATGACAACCTTAGAAACATATATAATGTATGCATATAAACATTATAAACATTATGTGTTTCAGAAAACCTGGAGAGGATGCCTTAAGGTAGTTAGCTGTCAACACTGACTTTTTTCCATGAACTCCTGCAGCCAAGCTGTCTCCAAATGTAATGCCTTTTAGTCCTTTGGATTTTGTTGGTATGGTTGAGAGGAGTGCCATATAGTTTAGGCAGTATACAACCTCCATATACCATTGTCCAGGCCTATGCAATGGAGTCATCACTAGAGTTTCACCACCAAAAAATTAAATTTTGACTAGGGAGGTAGAGATATCTAATACTACAGCATGGCCATACTACTGACTACCGGGCACACCGGGCATGGGTCCGGACTGATCCGTGCAATCATATTGAAAATCCGGGCAAGGAAAAATATCTTCGTCAGAAATCAAACTAAACAATTCACGAAGAAAGAAAGAAAGAAAGAAAGCGAAAAATGAAGAAAACTTCCAAATGAACGCAGTAAAAATCTGTTTGTTTATTTATTAGTTTTGGGAGAAAAGACTGGTCAGGGTTACACTGTACTCAGAAAGTCCGAACCCGATTTCCTGCTTTTGTTCGCATTTTGTGCCTAATTTCCATTGGAATAGTTGAAAAAATTCACAAAATCATAGTTTCTGGAAATGGATGACACTGATGATGTCATCACATTGTCAACTAATAAATCCGGGCAATTTTCTCTGTGCCTGGTGTTTTTTTTAGCATCAGCTACGGCCCTGCTACTACATATGTTGAGTAGAAATTCAGTTTTTTTGTTTCTTCAAACAGTGAATCTGCTAGCAAAGAATCACTACAAGCTTTTATATAAAAAAAACTAAACCTTTCATGTCAATGTGTATCAATTCTCAAGGAACTTTATCAAAATTTTTCCAAATTCCAGTTTAATTTGGGGTGCTGAGTTTGAATTAGTTAAAGTTTTAACTTAGTTAAAGTCCAAACTACCTGCAACAGAAATTTCTAACAAGTTAAAAAGAAAATCCAAGGAAAAAATGTTCAATTAAGCATAGCAGAGCAAAATAAATACAAAAATCCAAACATACATGAAAATGACTTACATTTAAAGAATTCCAGTTGAATTTGTTGCATTCACTTATGGGCAAATACCCTTGGAAAAGATATTAATCTGTCATTTTTGCCTCTATGGGAGAAATGACAAGCTATGGGTTAAATAGCAGGACAAGTTTGGTTCTATAGCCTTTTTCTCTCCCGTAACTCTCACGCAGTCATGTAATTAACTGTGGAATGATGTTCTACGTAGGCAGAATTTTCTGTCAAATTTTGGTCGTTTTTCTTCCTTTACTGAAACTTCCGGCAATGTACTTCCTGTTATGAAAGTAACAAGCATAGAAATACAATAGCACATTACTTTTATTACCGGAAGTACATTTCCGGAAGTATCAGTAAATGAAGAAAAATTGACCAAAAATCTACCAAAATTCGTTGCATTACGCAGTACGTCATTCTGCAGTTAATTACATGACTTCGTGAGAGTTACAGGAGAGAAAAAGTGCAAGATATAGTTCGTTTTTTTTATGGACATTTAAATAAAAAAAGGTAAGTTTCTTCAATAAGTAACAGTTGATTTGAGTTCAGCATATACATTTGCACAGAGATAATGCTATCTTGGAAAAATTTGAAAGGGAAAAGCGTCGGGACTTACAACAAAAATTTACCCAATTTTATATGATTCATTGATTTTCTATAGCTTATCAACCCTGTGTATGTTATTTGAATCCAGAAAATATTTTTAGATTTTAAGAATTGTTTTCTGGAGATAATAATGGTTTAATGATACAAGTCTTACTAACTAACCCATTACTTTGGCAGGGGGGGGGGTGAGGCTAGAACAGGTGGATTAATACCTTTCTCAAAGATATTTGTTTATAAGTAAATATAACAAACCCGACTGGAATTGAAACTCAGCTATCCAGTCAACAATTCTGAGCTATTATCAATTACAGCACCTGGTATTCCCAGTTGGCCACCCATGTAAGTATTGACCAGGCTCAACATTGCTTAAATTGCTCCAATGTGATGTGACCATAAGCCTACTTTATATGAGGCACTAAAAAGTTCTCAATTCAAATAAGAAGTCCTTAAAAAAAATAAATAAATAAATTCTAATATTTGTTCACAGAACTTTTCAGATTGGGTCATAAATTTTTCAACACCTTATCTCATTTGATCATTCAAAAAAGTCTATTTTAAATTTCTTTTAAATGAAGACAGCTTCATTTATTTTGATATGAGTCCATACTATCCAGATTACTCAACTTATTCTTTTTAGTTACTTTTCCTTTACAAATAAATCCCAACACGATATGTCAAACACCGTTCGCCTCTTATTTCTACATGTAAACTGAAGTTCAATATGCTAAAAGCACGCCAGAATGCAGAGAACCTTCCTTTTGCTTACACCTTACTGGACCTCTACTCAAGTTTCTATTTACCAAATCAATGTACAGGAGATCTATGACATGTTATAGAAAAAAAAACACCTCTTCCAATTTCTTCAGAGATACGAGGTGGGGAAAAATGTCTTGGTAGAAGGTTAAATTTGTCAACACCACTGATATATAACTGAATTCTTGCTGGAATTCCTCAGTGCAATGTTCTGATCCAAGCAATTTTTGGAATTTATCAGCAAATATTAATTTTACAAAGAGCCATTTGTTTGCCCCCATCGAAAGGCTTTTTTTTTTTTAAATATGATTCGTTAGAATGAAACTGAATCTTGGAATGCTTGCAAAACATTTTACAAGAAGATGATGATGATAATAATAATAATAATAATAATAATCACAAGTAAGATACAGTATTATTAATAATATTCATACAATAAAATTTTCATTATATTAATATAATAATGATGATGATGATTATGGTATTCATATTAATAAAAATCAGAAATACACTCTTAAATTTTCCTATTGAATTTTCTGATAAATCATAGTTCTTAGTTTAATGATTGAATAAGATACTCGTGTGTTCAAGGATAAAATAACTGCACAAAAATTCTCTGGTTCTATGAGACAATATTTAAGTTTAACATTTTTACAAATTATTGCAGTAACAATCATAAGGATTACTTGAAAAAGTAAGAGGGTACAAATGAAAAGATTAAAAATTGGCAAGATTTTCCATTTCACCCATATAAAATGCATAAGAACATGATTGCCTCCTTTATTTTCCCTTGTTTTCTCTCTCTGATGTATTATTTCTTTTTCTTACTAAAACCAAACAATATCTCAGATAACTTTTTCTTCCATTTTGCCTTGCAATCAAAATGGAATGGTGTATTATTTACCTGAAGTAATGGCCAGATTTAGCATACAGGATAACTAATGGAGGAATAAGAAGAATGGTAAGAATTATAAACAAACAGAAGAAAAGAAAAAATTCCCACCCAAAAGTAATGATTATAAGAAAACCTAAATAATTATAAACCTCAATAACAAGATAATGATTTGATAATGATATAATAATGATATTGTTGAAAGTGATAACTTCTGGCTGAATTTAAATAAAGAGAAAATGCACTTTTTTTCCACTGTTATAATTGTATTTACATCTTCATCTTGGCCATCATAAGTACCATTCTTAGTAAGGTTACTATGGCAGAAAATTACTATTGAATAGGGAGTTTGATCCTCACTAGATTTCCCATGAACAAACTGACATTAAATAAACCAAGAAGAATTACATGTTGTAAATTCAATCAAAATAACTTTTAATTATTTGCAATGCATTTTTATAATGAAATCATTCCTAGGTCCCTTGGCATGGAATAATGATTAGCAAAGTCTGGTTAGTCTGGTTGACCATTACTACTGAGTTCTCTCCAGACTGAGTGTCTTGTACAAAAGCTGACCCAATAGGGCTTGATATGCTGTAAAACCATCTAAATCAATTTAAAATCATTTTGTATGTATTTTCATATTAAAGTCATTGGCAGTGCATTTTCATTGAAAAATCACTGGCAATGTATTTTCATAGTGAAATCTCTGATAATGTATTTTCATAGAAAAATCATTTCCAGGTGTTCCAGTATAAAGTAATGGTAAGTGAGGCTAGATTGGTTGACTATAATTACTCAGGACTGAGTTCAACTGCTACTGAATATCCCATCCAATATTCAACATTAAATCATTCAGTAAGGCTCAACTCACTGTAAAACCAGATAATCTGCTTGGTTGTAATTATGACTAAAAAAACATTATTCAGCCCATATGGGCAAACTTTTGTCATTCTACTGTTCATGCTTAAGGGCATCTTGTAACAGTTAATCCTATCTAGTGCATTAGGTGTTGTGATGACTTTTATCTCCTCCACTAAACCAGATATATGACTTTTGTGCATGACCTGATCCAGGGATTGAACTCAGTACCATTAGTTAATTCGATTTGCTGAAATGGTGTTATAACATCCAAGATCAGGATATTAGTCTGATCAAATCAGTTTATAATAATGCTAAGACTGAATATGAACCAAATAAAACTGAATAATGTTAGACATAAGAAAAAGGCTTAATTATGATGTTAGCAGACATTTGAAAAGAAAGGTTTTGAAAGATTAATTTTAATACATCTCTTACAGCAAGAGGTGGTCGGGATGGAGGATGTAAAAGTCTTAAGCTTAAATATTGTCTTATAGAACCAGAGAATTTTTTGTAGTTATTTTATCCTTGAACACACAAGTATCTTATTCAATCATTAAACTAAGAACTATGATTTATCAGAAAATTGAATAGGAAATTCAATAGGAAATTCAATAGTGATTAAAAAGATAAAAAATAATTATAATTTATATATAATTTATATATATTTATATATATATATATATATATATATATATATATATTAAAAAAGGATTAATTCAAAGATGTTGAATGGCCATTTCGATATGAAGATCCCCACGGGGGACAACACATCACCTCAGCAACAGAAAAATCCTTTCAGAAACTGGAGAAAATTTGCTCTGTAATATTTTATTACATGGAGCTCTCTTCCTGTATCATTTTTTAATATTAAAATAAAATTTTTAATATTAATTAGGATCGGGTTTTTTGGAATTTACCTTCCTGCTTTTTTCCCTTGGATTGAAGTATCTGAATTAAAATATATATATATATATATATATACATATATATACGTGTATATATATATATATATATATATATAGATGAGCTGTGATACAGCGAAATGGGCTTGTATGTGGATGACTAATATATATATATATATATATATATATATATATATATATATATATATATGAAAAGAAGGGTAAAATACTCAATAAATATGTTAATTTTACTACTACTACTACTACTACTTTTGTGGTGTGATGGAAATAATGATGATGTTTAATCTAACCTAGCATTCAACCAAAGAGGAGTTGTCAAAATCAGCTTTTATTCTTTTCTTGTTATTAGGTTACCAAGCAAGCCTGACAAAATCTTCGAGCAGAAATGAACTTATTAGGGTGAATTCAATAAAGGCAAGGAGTGTGCAAAGACAGAAATGAAATGGAACACTAAATCTAGTTTCACTTTCATTTTCTTTCTTGCTTCATTTCCTTTACATCATCCATCCCACCACCTCTTTTTTTTTCTCTCTCTCTCTTTCACATACACATGTGCACAGGGAGCTACACACACACCATTGGTGTGCCTGGGCAGCACTTCTTACTTCCTTTCTCAATAAACTGATTGTTTCCCTATCATTCAGGATATGACATTTTTTTTACTTATTATATATTTTATTATCCTTAACTGTATTTCCCAGTCTTGCTTCCTGAATTCTCTCCTACCCAATATATACAGATATAGATATGTAAATATGCTTATCTATCTATCTATCTATCTATCTATCTATCTATCTATCTATCTCAGCATGCAGTGTGGATATAGAAGAATCCAAAGGAGTATCCTGTACATACAGTGGTAGGATAACTCTCTAAGAGAGCTCTAAATATATATGTATATAAATACATATAGAGCAAATATAAGAAAAATTAAGACAGACACATTATTTCATGGTAAATCGGAAGTATAGGCCAATTTCAGGCGAACTATCATCAGCTTCCGTCTTTATTGTACAAAGGATTTTGCACGAATCGTGTAAAATTTGTGTAAAATCCTTTGTACAATAAAGATGGAAGCTGATGATGGTTCACCTGAAATAGGCCTTACTTCCAATTTACCATGAAATAACGTGTCTACCTTAATTTTTCTTATATATATATATATATATATATATATATATATATAGATAGATAGATAGATAGATAGATAGTAAGAATTCTTTCAAACAAGTTGTATTGGAAAATATGGATAATTCTGTTTGTTCAACTTTTTGATTTTTATTTAGTTGGAATATCTAAATAAAAATTTGGACAGGTGCTTTGCCAGTATTATCAAAACAAATTTATCCAAAAACAATGTAAATATACATATAAATCTACACATGTGCATACATATAAAGACATAGAAGAAAAAACAAACCAAATACTAATAAAAAAAGTGCATAAATATTTCCTTAATATAAAAATTTTACAAGGCAAGGAAGCAAAGATGAACGCATCCTAATAACCCTAAATTTTCTTCATTCTTTCATTGATGAATCTGCAATATAAATAATTATTAAATATCTATAAATTCATTTGATGCATATGTTATAGTGCAATATTAACAAAAAAACCATTCTATTTTCATTTACAATTATTCACTTGGCAATAAATACTAAAAAATAGAATGAAATAAATCATTCTTTAAACACTGGGGTGGCTTAATAATTATGGCCGGTAGTATATATATATATATATATATATATATATATATATATATATATATATATATGACAATGTGGAAAATGTTTGTGTGACAACACATGTGTATGAATTATTAATTTTTTAAATGTTTAATTTTTTCATGCATTTTTCCCCAATATTATTCTTGATATATAAAAATATATATCATTTACCGCATATATATATATATATTGTGTGTTTGTATTTAGGCAGAAATCTATTTTTATGCAAGTTTCTTTAAAAATGAAAGACAAGGTGCTTTTGATTAAGTTTTATATATAATTTTCCATGTGATGTTATAATTTCTTTTTCTTTTCAGTACATAGATCATATAAAAACTGTCCAAATGTTTTATTTATCTAAATCCTTTTGGCTATATTTTTATCCATTATCAAGGATGAATTTTATTTTACTTTTAACTGAATATATGGATTTTTTTTTCATGTATGTTTCTAGAGTTACAAAAATATTTTATTTCTCAAACATGGTCAGGACATTGTGGTCATGTTCATATTTGATATCATTGAGTGTTGGCTTTTTCTTACTTATTAATAATACTTCTTGTAATATAACAATCTGGCCCCACCCGAGGAAGGCTGATGCAAGCGGGGGTGTTTCCGGTCGTTGAAAGGAACGGAAGTTTGTTTGACCTTATTTCCGGCAGTAGCGGAAATGGCTACAGAGGCAAACAGAACAGGTGTCTCTGAGAATTACGTGGACGTGCGTGGGCGAGGCAAAGCCGGAAGAAAAAGTCCCGGTTCTGGAGATTATAAAAAGACCTTGGCGCACGGATTCACCAGTAGTAGTAGACCAGAGTAGCAGTAGAGAGAGAGACACAACAGATACGACGACACTCCCATCAACCCATTAGAGGCGCGCTCTCTCAATTCTGTCCCCTATGCTACACGGTTCATCGTCATTAATAAAAATATAACTTATATTTTTATATATATGCGTGTTTGTTGTTTATTGATATACAACAGACTTTGTAATTGGTGCCTAAGTGACTTGCTGTTTTGAGACAACAAAACAGATAGATATGAGCTGGTTACCACGGCGACGATTGAAAATTCAACGGACTTAAAACTACCAGATAGAAAGAAAAAAAGAAGACGAAAATATATAGCAGCCGCACGACTATAGACATCAGCCAAGGTAGGTGACTCTTTGATTTGATAGTGTGTGTATTTTCTGCTCGTGTTTATAAGTCTAGTTAGAAAAAAAAAAAAGTGGGACAGCATACTTTTGCCGATCTGACCGTAGAAATGAGAAATATGGATTGTTCGGTGTCCAACACATTAAGGGTAGAACGTAGGGGTGCGGGACTACATGTAGAGAGTAGTACGCCTAGCGGAGAGCACATAGGGGATTGACGGGAGGAATAAATATTTACCTATCTGTAAGTACAAAACATCTGAGCTAATGATTTATTTTTTTTATTAATATTTTACCATATATGTGAAGTGAGTTTACTGGTATGTTGCTTAATTAATCTTACTTTTATTGAGTAAGTGAAATGTAAAATCATGTAAAGGAAGTTTCTTCTACTCTTTAAAGTGGATAATTGGATTAACTTGTTGATAACAATGTTTTCTTTGGTTGTGCAGTGTTAGGTTTTCTTTTTTTTTTTTGGATTTCTTTTCAATGACTGTACACTACAAAATGATTTACATTTCTATGTTTGTGAATTATACGTCTCTGGTTCAGTGGTTTGGTCCCCAATTATGCAGAAATTTCCCAATTTTTCAGTGGACACCATGCCGGTAGAATTGCGCGATATGGAGGAGATTCCTATCCACAAACTAGTAAATACCTTGGAACAGATAGATATGGAAAGATTTAGTGAAGGATATGAAGAACTCCCGAAGAAGTTGACGATAGGAGTCATTGCTGGCGTGGTCGGCGTTATGATAATCCTTGGAATGATAGCTAGGAAGCGGATTTTTAAGTGTGAAAGAAGCAACAGTGCTTCGGGAAAGGAAAGGGAGTTATCCGTTGTGAATAGTACTCCGGGGTCAACGGGTGTTCAACACTCAAATGTCTCTGCATTAAACAGAGAGATGTCAACAAATCAGATATGCTTGGATTCGAATCCAGAGGAAGTAGTTCAGGGAATAGAAAACATTGTACAAACTAAGGAACTACGAGTCACGGGTCCATGTTTTTAAACTAAATTAATATAGATGAAACCTCTAATCCTCCACAAGTAAATTGCATGCGGATTAACATTGGAATCAGGGTAATTTTCTTCATTTTCTATTGAACATTTCTCGGTCAGACTATGAATGATATGTACGGCAGATAATGGCCATTTTTCTGTGTTCAAACATAGTATGTTTGAAATTAAATTAAATTAAATGAAGTTACATGTGTAACAATAAAGTCGAGCAGAGGCACGCATGGTGTTGGTCAAAGGTCATTTACTCGATGTCAGTTTAGAAACTGGGGCGCGGTTACCGCCTATAATCGTGTGGTTATGCATCGAGGCGTCTACGCTTATGGACAGAGTCGAGAAAGAAAATGAACATTTTTAAGAACTTTGCCCAATTCTGTGAAAATGGATATTAAAAAAAAAAAAAAAAAAAGAACAATGAAACATCGAGCTGGTAGAACAATTTTCAAGATGGACACGAACATTGTTGGGTTGCCGATGTAGGCTCCCCTATATATTTTTTTTTGTTGTTTTTTTTGTTTCGGCATGCACATGTTTTGTTGTTTTGGCGTGCACATGTTTTGCACATGTTTTATACAATTTTCGGGCTTGTGTGGCATGGGGAGGAGTGTGAGGGTGTTGCGCTTAAAATGTTCTTAGGTGAACATTTTGGAAAATGGGAGGGCGAGGAATGTAATATAACAATCTGGCCCCACCCGAGGAAGGCTGATGCAAGCGGGGGTGTTTCCGGTCTTTGAAAGGAACGGATGTTTGTTTGACCTTATTTCCGGCAGTAGCGGAAATGGCTACAGAGGCAAACAGAACAGGTGTCTCTGAGAATTACGTGGACGTGCGTGGGCGAGGCAAAGCCGGAAGAAAAAGTCCCGGTTCTGGAGATTATAAAAAGACCTCGGCGCACGGATTCACCAGTAGTAGTAGACCAGAGTAGCAGTAGAGAGAGAGAGACACAACAGATACGACGACACTCCCATCAACCCATTAGAGGCGCGCTCTCTCAATTCTGTCCCCTATGCTACACGGTTCATCGTCATTAATAAAAATATAACTTATATTTTTATATATATGCGTGTTTGTTGTTTATTGATATACAACATTCTATTATTTTTAGTTTATTTTTACATGTGGATGAGGCTATTATATATGTATTATCAATAAGTATGCTATGGATAGAGTTTGGTAGATCTCCATGTATATTTAAATGAGAAATAAAAGAGTTATGATCAGAGGGAGGTAGCATGAGACTTCTTGTTAAACATGTAGTATATTCAATGTAATTCTTTGCAAATGTTCCTTAAAGAACAAGTAAATTCATAAATAATATTGGTTCCCTTTAATCTTGCTTTTGCAGAGAATTGAATTGTATGCAATATCCCCTAAGCATGAAAAGCAAAATGAGGACATCTACTCCTATGGATTTAATAAAATGTTTGGTTGAAAATTCCAAAACATTTACTGAGTATAAAGACAACATCCTGAAGAAGGTACAACTGATGAAATGTTGCAAATCTAACCACCAAGATGACTATGCTGGTCAATATAAAAAGAATATAATACTGAACATATTTTGTATTTAAAATTCAGACAAGTTATGCCAAATTGAGATCACTAATTAGTTTCAGGCTCCTGTGATTGTCAAATGACCAGGACACGACACACACACTCTCTCTCTCTCTGTCTCTCTCTCTCTCTCTCTGTCTCTCTCTCTCTCTGTATATATATATATATATATACACATATATATATATTAGATATACACATCCAATCTCCTTCATGTGCATGTGTAATCACATAAATATCACATTAATTAGATTAAGTCTACACATCCAAACATGTGTCAAATGAAACATTCGTTTCCTCAAGTAACCAGGACACACCACACACACACACACACACACACATACACACTTTCTCTCTCTCTCTCTCTCTCTCTATATATATATATATATATATATATATATATACATCCTATCTCCTTCATGCAATGTGTAATCACATAACATTAATCAGATTAAGTTGTAAACATCCAAACATGTGTCAAATGAAACATTTGTTTCCTCTTTGTCATAGATCTTCCTAAATTGTTCTGATATATAAAAATTCAGATATTCTTTTTTCATATATACCTATCTATATGTATGTATGGGGAAAACTATATAGAAACTTCTATGCTAACATTTTCTAATCTCACATTTCTCACCTGTTGAATTCTCTTCCAACTTCTTGCATTTTCAGTCAAGTTTGATTTTCAAAAACTGGAATGAAATGTCAGTTGTTATCTTCTGTCTTCTTAATTTCTGATCTTTTATAGTTCTTGTTCCTTAATAATGTTTCTTTTTCTTATATTCTTTAATACTCAGTAAGACCTGTGTCTGAGTGGATTTGTTGCCTTGCTTGGGGTGAAATGATAAAAATAAAACAATATATATAAAAACTAATTTTAGTGAACTAATGAAAAAACTGATAAAATCTCAAAGGACAAAATGCATCACAGAAAACTTTTTCCACTTTGTCATATTTTTTCCTAAAATATGTCTGTATATTTATTTTATATGAATATTTATGCATTCCATCTGTAATCTTATCAGTATATTAATGTAGATGGTGTTTGAATGCATCTATCCTTAGTCTTAATATTTCATAAATGAAATATGTACCAATGTGTCCACTAGCTGTTCTTAAACATTTAGAGTTATGAAATTGACAATGTAATTCATGTAACCCTTGATAGCATTTTCTATAATATCGGCATTGTTGTCTTCAGCTACAAAATCTGAGTGTGTGTGTTGGATTTTCTGATTGCCTTCATTTCTTGTATATCCTCTTGAATAAAGAAAAGATGCTAGACATTTATGTAATGTCATATCCTCTAGATGACAGTGAATGAAGAACAATTTTAACACATGAAGGAAAGACTTGAAATGACATGATTTTACAGATGATTGTTGAAAATGCAATGCACTGCTGGAAATATAACTAAGTGAAGAAATAGAAGCAAAGGAAAAGTTTTTTCAGGATTTGTCTCCCCAAAGAGGAATGCAAATTAAAGAGAGTTATAGTGAAACAATTATTTTTTACCCTTATACAGATATTTGAACAGGTTGGAATTAAGAGACTCAAGGACAAACGCCAGGCTATACTGCTAGTAAGAGATAAGGACATCTTCTTGTATATATATATATATATATATATATATATATATATATTTTCTTAATTTTTTTTTTTAATCATATCACCCCGGGCAAGGCGGTAAGGCCACTGGTGTGCAGGGGGCTACGTAAGAGTGAAAAGATTGGAAAAGAGAAAGCCGGAAACTACATCCTAAACAGGGAACAAGGGATGAGCCTCTTCACCTGTTCAATAGACGTGGGTGAAGTGTGAACTGGCTGATAGTTCAGTCTATCTACTCCAATTAAAAAAAATCAAGTAAACAAAAAGGAAAAGTGAAAAGATTGGAAAAGAGAAAGCTGGAAACCACATCCTAAACAGGGAACAAGGGATGACCCTCTAGACCTGTTCAATATATATATATATATATATATATATATATGTATATAAATATGTTACGGAAATTAAAAACCTCATCTGATCAAGAGGCTATTCATGGTCGAGTGGTCAAGACGGTACCAGATCAAATAGTATGCTTCCCCTATGTAATAGGGGTCACAGGTTCAAATCCTGCTGGATAGCGCACATTTTCGTAATAAAAATCTATCGGAAATAATCAGGCCGGTAGATATAAATATAAAAATACTGTTTAATTAAAAAGACAGAATATCTACTTAAATACAGAGTATCGGTAAATGTGATAAATGTAAATGTATCTATATATGTGTGTGTATATATATATATATATATATATATATCTGACAAGAATTAAGATCTGACAAGAAATTTCCTAGGCAAACTTCTCTGAATAAAGGAAATGTTATAAGCATCAAAATTGGTCCAAGAAATACATGAAAATTAACTTTTCCCAAAGGACTTTTACAGACAAATCTTGGGCGACACTCGATAAACTTGATGGATGGACCAAAGGATGGATTTTTATCCAATGCCAACATGTCTGTAGCCAAAAGGAGACTGTAGTGTGGTAATGATATGGGCTGGAACTGCCAACCAAACCATTATTGAACCATTCAAATTCAATGGAGGAGTTAGATTGAAGTATTGCGATTTTATAAACAAAACTTTCTTTGAATGGTACAAGTCTGGCAGTTAGGTACTGATCTGGCGGCTCGACTGCAGCCACTTCCCCATCGTCGAAATGTGGCCTCCCTTTGTCTGTTCTATAAATACTTTCATGGCTTCTGCTCAGACGAACTTAAGTCACTGATGCCTTCTCAACAGGTGTTTACTCATGCAACCAGACTGGCAACTGGGTCCCACCCATTCACAATCAGGTTAGCCAAATGCAGACAACAATTCTACTCCTGTAGCTTCTTCTCTCGCACTTCCCGCCTGTGGAACTCACTCCCGTATTCTTGCTTTCCTGACGGCTACAACCTCCAGAAATTTAAATGCAAAGTCAATACTCATCTACTAACCACTGGACTCTAGCTCTCTCCCCACCCCTGTATAACCTTCCCTTTCTCTCCACCTATGTATCTGTCATTGCACCTGCTTTCTCAGCTTTCTATTTTTCCTTTCTAACTAGTTTGTACTCCTCACTCTTTTCTAATTAATCTTTTTACATTTATGTAGCCCCCTGCACATCAGTGGCATTTCCGCCTTGCTCGGGGTGAAATGATTAAAAAAAAAAAAAAAAAGTCTCAGCCTCACAGTTTCAAAGTGAATTGTGTATTTATGCATATCAATGCTCCTTCTTACCTAAATTTACCTGTAATATTTGTTTAGTATAACTGGTTTACAGGTGTGAAGATAATGAAATGGACACCATCAAGTAGCAATTTGAATACTTTTGAAAATCTATAGTCAATTGTGAAGATGAATTTCTATGAAGATGGCAAACAATATAACACCAAAGTAATCCTCTGGAAAGCAATTAAAGCCAGCATATTGGAAATTGAACCTGCTGATGTTAAAAAAGAACATTAACAAAATCAATCAATAATATATTGCTGGCCATTATTGAGAAGAGTCACTATATTAAGATGTAAATACTTCAAAGAATTATTATCTATGTTTGTTTTTTTTTTTGGTTTTTTTTTTTTATAAGCGTTTCACCCCAAGCAAGGCATGTCACTGCCACTACTGTGCAGGGGGCTACGTAGAGTGGAGAAAGGCTGGTTAAATATAGGAAATAACAGAGGGTGGGTGATAGGCGGGTGAGGATACCGAGAATGAGGGTTGGGTAGATGAGAGTGTTGTGAGAATAGTTGGGAGTTAGTGTGATAGGAGGTGTCTATTGACCCTACATTTAAACACCTGGAGATTGTAACTGTCGGGAAAGCAGACTTGTGGAAGGGAGTTCCACAGGCGGGAAGCGCGAGAAAAGAAGCTGTTGGAGTAGAATTTACGGTTACATCTTATTTGTTTAACTGTAAAATGGTGGGACCTAGTTGCTAATCTAGTATCTCATGTAAATTCGTGCTTGGGCGGCACCAGTGATCTAAGCTCATCGGAGCAGAAGCCATGAAAGTACTTGTAGAAGAGGCACAGGGAAGCTACATCACGCCGGTGTGAGAGCGGCTGCAGCCGGTCTGCCAAGTCAGTATCAACCACGTTACAGATCCTCCTTTGTATTTTGTCAAGAAGCCCAAGGAGAGCAGCAGGGGCACCCGACCAGATATGGCAGCAATATTCAATACACGGGCGGATGGTAGATTTGTATATGTGCAGAATAGTTTCAGGTGGGAAAAATTTCCGGGCCCTGCACAGAGAGCCGACTTTCATAGCAGCAGATTTGGCAATGGATTCAATATAGTCATTCCATTTGAGGTCCGCCGAGAGTGTAAGGCCAAGGAGGCGTAGTATTTTACTCTCTGGGAGGCTAGCCTGTCCCATGCTAATGGGAGGTAGATGCGATTGTCTATGGTGGTTAGTTGATAACAGCTTTGTTTTGGAGGCATTGAAATTTACCAACCATTTCCTACCCCAGGTCACTACGGATTGGAGGTCCCTTTCCAGTGCGGCAGCGAGGTTCACTTTGTCGTCCAGACCTGGTTTCTGATCGATATGGTTTTATTATAGATGTTAGTCAATTATTGATGATTTTATTACCTTGTTATTAAAAAAGTGATTTTCTGGTTTTGCATAACTTTGGAAAGCAGTTTTTATGATAAAACTCATAACTTTAATAAAACATGTTGAAACTACCTACAAATTTAACTCAAGCTTTGTGTTGATGCCTTAATTGTTTAAATTTTTTCAAAGCAAATTTGAGTGATTGAGGTTTATATGATTTGAATGATAACTTTGAACAGACTATATATTATTACTTAAAACATTATTATAATAGATACTTTAGATAATAATGTTTGAATAAAAACTATAAATAAATCCATTACTTACAACATTTACATTGTTCAGATTGTTGTGCTCATCTTCATTGCAATATTCACAATGTTTTGGCTGTTGTACACTCAAGCATTGTGGTGCAGTGGATATCAACTCAGAATGAGAAATCGGGGAGCCAAGTTCGAATTCCAGCTGAATTCCTTGCTTTCACTTACGCTCAAATACCCTTGGGAAAGGTATCAATCCATCTCTTTCCTCCAGTTATGGGTTAAATAATAGGACAGATTGGGTTCTATAACCTTGACTGGCAACCAGTCTACTGCAGAAAGCAATGGCAACATACTGCGGGATGATCTTCTGCCCAGTCAGTCATGTCTCTTTCGAGACATGATCGCACAAAGTGTGTATCACGTATGGTACTCAACTGACTGACTGACACTTGATTTCATCCACCCGAGTAGATTGTTCTTGTTCCACATGCCATTCTGCTGTCACAGTATCTGTTATCTCTCTTTAACAACTCCCAACTCTTTGGGTCAGGCTACTGGATTCAACCAATGTTTTCATCCAATGGGTCATATGTCCTTGAGGGCATCAGTGTATGAATTTTTGGGACTTATAAGCCCAGTGTCTCAGTAAACACTTTTTTGCCAGTGCTTATATTACAATTTACTTGTTATTATCTGTAGTACTCTGTATTACTGGTTCCCATATTGTTTTCATTTCTATGCTCAGCTGGCCTAGCATGTGCACTGATTCCTAAAGGGTTTGTATTTTCCAGTGATGTTCTCTATTATTATAACTTCATCCAAGAGGTGGCAGTAATCTCCCTTTTTCATCTATATGTGGTCAATTATACCTAATTTTTTCTATTTCCCCTCATCTTATACCTTTACAGCTGTCTTGCTGTCTTATTTTAATGGAGTGGCCTGTTTCTCTTTTATATTAAATACTGCTGTGAAGATGAGGACAGTAGTCTTATCAATGTAAACAGTCTAAATAATTACAATCCCTCATCTCAGAAATATAAACAAATGTTGAAGGATCAGTATCAATCTTCAGAACATCTTTTTTTCAATCTTTTTTTATGTCATATTTTTTATTTCTTTTTATGCTTTACCTACTCAAATATATGGTTCTGTTGTCATTTTGAACTATCACGTGGTGTGACACCATAGAACTGCATTGCAAATTTGTGAACTACATTTGCTATTTTTGGTAACTGTCATCATCACTGATGGTGGATGTTTTTGTGTTAACGTCCTTATAATCTCTCTGAAAATGGCTCATGTGAGAACTATATATTCAAATGCAATATAATGTGTTATGACCAGATTTAAATGTGATTTTATTAAGTGTGGGTTGTTTGGATTTAATGTAGATGGCCTCCAATATTTGAAGGTTCTTTTTACTGTGTGTATGAGTGAGGATTATTGTGTTACTGACTAAAATCTGTCTGATATTACCTACATGGATATGTTTTTCTGAAAAATGTTGTTTAATTGTAAAATTGTCACTGATGATGGATGTTTTTGTGTTCACAGCCTTATAACCTCTCTGAAGATGGCTCATGTGAGCCGAAAGCTTAGAACCAACTTAATAAAAAATTATCCAAATGTTGGAGAATTTTTGTCTTTATTTTCAACTGAAATTAAAGCCAAAATAGAATCTTTAGAACGGCTAATGATTAAACATAATAGATATTCATTGTCTCTTATATTTAACAGTATATGTTTAGAAAATTATCTGCTGCCTCAATACACTATATATATATATATATATATATATATATATATATATATATATAACAGTCTTTATTATAATAGAGAGAATAAATACAACAAATTCCAAACAATATATATATATATATATACTTTGGAGTTTGGTGTATATATATATATATATATATATATATATATATATATAAAGTACAGTATAAATTAAATGAAAGCAACAGGTCTAAACAAAAAATATACAAAATCCATTTCGCCTCTTCAGACTTCCCATAAGTCCTCAGTGATCAATTTATAGAGATAACACAAAGTCATGTGTGCCATTGTCTGATGATCATTTAAGGCATGAAACTGTCAATCATCATGCAATATTAATTGCCTGTACTGTTTCTCTCATTTTCTATCTCATATATATATATAACGTTATGAAAAACAAAGTCATTTACTCTTTGGAGAAATGAGATCCACTGAATTTCAAACTTGCTTATAGTACTTCCTTATAGATGTGTTACCATCTGAAACTACATGCATGCAGTTGTGGGAATGGCATCTGTTGGAAAACAGAAAAAAACTTATTCAAGGTTCTTTTTTTTTTTTTTTTAATCATATCACGCAAGGCAGTAACACCACTGAAGCACAGGGGGCTACATAGGATGAAAAGATTGGAAAAGAGAAAACCGCAAACCACATCCTAAACAAGGAACAAGTGATGAGCCTCTTCGCCTGTTCAATAGACGTGGGTGTAGTGTGAACCGGGTGATTCTAATGTATATACATATGTGTGTGTGTGTGTGTATGTGTGTGTGTGTGTGTGTGTGTAACAAGATTTATTAAATTCAATGATAATGTTTAATCTTTTACTGTATTTTTCTAATTTTCAAATTAGATATTGTAAATCAAAATTTGCAATTGTAGATAAATTATCTAAAGTTTATACCAGAGTGCGATCAATAGAAATTTGCCTACTATACAGATAGTACATGTTTCTTAATAATGACTGAGATGGTAAAAAATACAGAAACTACAGAATAAATATGAAATTTGATACCAGAGCAAGCAAGTATACTAACACTAAAAAATTTTGACTTTTGAGAAATTACAAAAAAAAATTACCAAAAAATTGAGGTCGTCTATGTTGAAATAAAAAAAATCAACATTACCTTGAAATCATCCACTATGACTCATTTTGGACTTGTTAAACTTTTCTGAAGAAATACCAACAAAGAAATGATGCTGCATTAAGTGTCCAGACAGTTCTCAATCATGTTCACTTTCAGTTTTTCTTCTCCTAGACTGATGCCAACCAAGGCTAAAGAATCTTCTATTTAACCTATATTTGTAGGAAGGTAGATATATACATTTTTCTAGTTTTAGCATCAAGTGAGCAAAAGAGTATCAACCAGAATTTGAACCTGCAAATTTCACTTTCCATGTTGTTAATCAGTATTATCTCTGTACATCTATCTATCTATCTATCTATCTATCTATCTATCTATCTATATATATATATATATATACAGATAAATAAGGAGCAAGGAAAATGTCTACAGCGTTCAAAACATTAATTCAAAACAGTACTTAATATAGAAATAGAGGAATGAATATTTATTATAAATTATACATTAGAACATGTCCAAGCTACAATCTACTACAAAAGTGTACATTTTGTTTCGACATTGAAGGAACAATGTCTCATCAGGTAGTAAATGTTTACTACCTGATGAGACATTGTAAAGTATAATTTATTTTATATATATATATATATATAGAGAGAGAGAGAGAGAGAGTAACAGTATATATAATATTGATCATAAATTTCTATGTATTTTCAAGTTATGTGTTTGTTGGCACATGGCCATCTTGTTGAAGCAATATTTATAAGCATTCAGTGATTTGATTGATGACCTGATCAAAATCAAAATATTCTTATAGAATTTTTACTTAAAGTTCCTTCAATGTATGAATTGCACATAATGACCTCAATATAAATAGATAAAGACTGTGGTAGAATGCCAAACAAAGATGGAATGGAATATTTATTTAGTAACAATGACTACAGAGAATAATGCCAAACTCATGGAATTTTTCTTTGGAAATTTCAGGAATAGAAAGACAATGCACAAACAGTGATAAATGACTGCAATCCATATATTAATGACTGGATATACTTATTGACTGCACAAATTTTAAAATTTAAAAGAGGAAAGTAACTTTGAGTGATTAAAATTTTCAGTTTGAATTTCTTAGACCAGGACCTATCTTTATATCATTTACAGTTGGACAAACACTGCAGCAAAGTAAGAACATTAGTTTTTCAGAACTAAGTTGTAACCTCAGGACTATTTTGATTTATTGCTGAAACATTCTTAACCTTTCAGAACCCTTGACATAGTTTTCATGATTCAGGGAATCCCTGCATAAAAATTATTATATACCATTAATAATTTGTACCTCTTTTGTATCTAAACTTATTTATAAATGGAATTTTGTCTGTGTGTGTGTGTGTGTGTGTGTGTGTGTGTGTGTGTGTGTGTGTGTGTGTGTGTGTCCGTTACCTATAGACTCTGAAACAGCTGAACCTATTTTCTTGAAAATTTACACAGTTGTACTAGAAGCATCTGCGAGTGTTCTTAGCTAGGTTTTGTGTTGAGGTATCCCTGACAAATATTGAAAATCGATAATTGAAAAAATTGGGTTATAGAAGGAGTGGTCCGATTTTAATCAAATTTGATACACTCATAGACAAAGACATAAGAAACGATATTCAGAAGTTTCAAGGTTGCAGTTCTTACAATAGTGCAGAAAATTGATAATATATAAATATAAAAGGCAAGATGTTTGTGTGTGCATCTGTTTATCTGCCTGTATGTCTGTATTTTTTATCCCTTATATTTTAGTTTTTGCTTCAGGTTTGGCTCTAAGTAGGTATAATTGTAGTTCTTAGTCTCAGCCATGATACCATTTACTCAGAGGACTTATTTAGCCTTCAAAATTCAGTTTACGATAAAAAAAACTTATTTGATATAGATACCAGGAAATCAAAATTTGACTTACATCCATTCATTTTTCTTTCAGTCTACGGTTTTGCTTTAACTGGAAACAACTATTGCTTTTTAGTCTTTCATGCCAATGTCCAAAGAGTCTGAGCTCCAGGACCATGGATTAGTTTTAAAGCTTTCATTACATCCGAGCAATGCCACGCTATACTGCTAGTTTTATTATAATAACCAAGGATTTTCCAACAATATACTGTATATGTATAGTAAAATTAAAAATATGAAATTAATAAAAATTACTTAAAAATGTATTAGTCTATTTATTACACTTTCTTGTGGAACCATGATGTTCTGAAAAACAATGGCTGAGAAACACTGGTCTGCATAATTAAAACATGCTCATAAATTTGTTGGTACAGTAACTGAGTTCAATTTCTGGTCTGGGTAGTACAGACTTAGGCTCAGTGGAAAGAGAGTGAACAATAACTGAGCAGTAGCAAAAAAATACAAGACAGGATTTAATTAGATACAGGAAGTGGAATGAGAACAATTTATCCATGCAGATTAAATAAAAGATTTAGTTCAAAATTCTATGACAGTTATCCAGATTGACAAACACCCAAAGAAGGCTGGAGAGTCGAATGACCAAATGTTGAGGCAATAAAGACAAGATGAGGACATATCTAACATGACTATAAATAATTTGATTATTTTTTATAATTTCATCTCAAACAAGGCAATAATGCTATTTACATGTAAGCGTTTATTTACAGTGAAAGAGAATGATGATTGACACTGCATTTAAATTTTTGAACATTGTAGAAAGCAAGAATCTGGAAGAGAGTTTCACAGACAAAATGTCTAAGAAACAAATTTATTTGAATAAATCATATTGTTGCATCAATCTAATTCAAAAGTAAAAAAGTGCAATCCAGTTACCAATCTAGTAGTACACTTAAATTCATGCAGTCAAGATTAAAGAAGAAAAGCTCATCAGAATAATTGCCATGAAAATATTTGTAGAAAAGACAGAAGGAAGACAAATCACAGCAGTTGTGGGAAATTGACTGAAGTCAAGATACCAGGTCAGGATTGCTTATATCACAGACTCTTCTTTATTTGTGATTCTGGGATGTAAAATTTTCATTATTAATGTCTGACTAATTTTGTTTGTATTTATGCTTACTTTTTATCTGAAAATTCTCAGTCAATATAATTTCTCATTATTAAATCACATGATTTTTATTTGTTAACTATTTACTAAAAAACTGCATTACAAAAGTGTTATATAAAATGGCCTTAATGATTTTGCTATGAAAATGTATTAGAAATTATTTTACTAAGAAATAAACTGAAAATAATTTCAACATAAAAATATATTGGTAATGAGTTTACTATGAAAATGAATTGTAAATTATTTTACTGTAAGAATGAATTGTAAATGATTTTGCGATGAAAAAATTAATTGGAAGTGATTTTGCTCCAAAAATATATCGAAAATAATTTTGCCACAAAAATATATTGCAAATAATTTTATTATGAAAATGCACCACAAATAATTTTACTATAAAAATATGCTGCAAAACATTTTAAAATGAAAAAAAAAATGCTAATGGTTTTTTATAAAGATTCACTACAAAGAAGTTTACTCAGAAAACATACTGGAAATTACTGTGAAAATGATTTGATTATTTTTTTTTAATTGGCTTATCTTATTTGGAATTTTTATTTTTATTGCCTTAACAATTTTTGAGATTTAACAATAATTTTTTTTAGTTGCTGATGAGAATTTGAACTTGTCTTTCCAATTTCTCATTCTGAGCCACTATACATTATACACTTCCATATCTTCTTAATAAATAACTTTACTATAAACATTAGACGCACACGATTTACCATGAAAATGCATCAAATGATTTTACAGTGAAAAAGCATTTGCAAATGATTCTACTATGAAAATGAAAAAATAAAGCAGAGTTCAAGTTGATCAACTCTTATTAATATACAAGGAAAATTTTAGAAGTATTTCTTTCATTGAAACAAAAGAAATTTCTTTATTTTAGTAAAATATTAGTTCCTAAAATAAGAAAATAAATTTCGTTTTTAAATTCCATATTTCCAAAAACTTTGAAAATTATTTTTTTATCTCTATTAAAATATGTTTACAAAATTGTCCTATTTTTCCAACATTGTCTCTATTAAAATCAATCCAAGAATTAATCAAAATGTTTACAAAATTATGTTTTTCAACCTTGTTTATTTTAAATTGCTTCCAAGATTATCTTCTTTTTCAGATATGTTAGAATTATCCAAAATCTATCCTGGCAGCAAATTATCTGCATCCAGATAAAAAATGAATTCAGTAAATATATTTATTCAACTTATACAGGTGATTCTGGGGCAATTAGAAATCCTACCAAAATTATTTATTACCAACCACAGTATTAACAACATATGCAGATGACAGTATTGATAGCAGGCATAGAAATGAAAGTACAAGAACTACTCCAGAAGGGATTAAATGAAAGCAAGAAGAAAGTACTAAACATCAATTGTAAGTATATAGAATGTATGGTTGCTAGCAAAAAGAATAGCCCAACATACAAAATACAAATTGGAGATATGGAAATCAAACAAGAACATATCTCGGAAATGTTTTAACAGAGGATGAAAAGTGCAACATTGAAATCCCAAGGCACATTGGGATAGCATCAGAAACAAAGAAAAGAGTATTGAACTGTTATGTAATGTCAGTCCTCCTATACGGCAATGAATGCTGGACAATTTACTCACAGCTGAAAAAGAGCCTTGAAACAACAGAAATGTAGTTTTACAGAAGAATGCTAAGAAAACTATAGGCTGAACATGTGAGAAATAACAAAGTTTTATGAAAAATGTAAACAAAAAGGACATTTATACTTAACATCAGAAAGAGATATATGAAATTTCTAGATTACATAATGGGGAAAGCAAGTTTGGAAAATTTGATACTCAGAGGAGAGGTTGAGGATAAGAGGGAGGAAGAAAAGCAATGCATAAACTACCTAACAAGCTTAAATAAATGGACCGTATCACAAGGTTTAAGAGAGATAACAAAAAGACAAAATTTATTAAGGGTTACAAAGGATGGGAAATTGTAGAAAGCCATGATCAGTTAAATCCTAAAGTGACATGACGCCTACAAGAAGAAAAATGTTTGGATGCAGTAATTCTACTTTAAATGGATTCTTCTCATCAACTGTGTAGCCATTGGCTTTTGTTTGGATAAAAAATAAATGACTGGTAAAATTTTTTTATCTCTTCTTATGAATGACCACCCAATGGGTTTTGTTGAATTAATCTGATATATGTTCACCAGGCAATTAGATCTTTTATTCCAGTAATGAAAAACTATAAGTTTATATAGAAATCAATAGGAAGAATTTATTAAAGCACAAGTTTGCATTAGCTGAAGGCTATCAGTTCAATATTTGTGCTGGGTAACAAATATACATTTTAACTATTTAACAGCTTAACATTTATTTACATGGAGTGGACTTCATTTTAAGCAATCTTATTTATTCCATTCAGGATTTTCAGGATGCAGCATATGTGCTGTTACAAAAGAAAATTCTCATAATTTCTTAAAAATTTATTATATCACCATAAAATTTATTATATCACCATAAAATTTATTATATCAGCATAAAATTTATTATATCAGCATAAAATTTATTATATCACCATAAAATTTATTATATCACCATAAAATTTATTATATCAGCATAAAATTTATTATATCACCATAAAATTTATTATATCAGCATAAAATTTATTATATCACCATAAAATTTATTATATCACCATAAAATTTATTATATCAGCATAAAATTTTAGCATAAGGTAAGCTAAATAACATCAGAAAATCTTAATCAAATGGTTCCCTTTAGACTTTACCAAACATCAAAGTTTTTCAGGAAAATCATTGATAGTTGCATGCACAGTTTCTGTGGGTATTTTCCCCTGTAGTCTCTTCAATTTTGCCTTCAGAGATTCAATGTTGTGGTGTAGTGTAGAACAGGCCTCTCTCTCAAGAACTGCCAACAAACAATAGACACGAGAATGGATATCTGCCATTATGAATCCATTTCAGCAACAGCTTACTTCTTTAAAAAAAATCTTTTACATCGTAGCTTTTGAAAGCAGCTGTCTCCTGGCTAATTTGTAGGGTAGGATGACATCCCTAGATTATTTTGATATATTTTCCTCATGGTTCTCTCAGATGTTCTGGCCTCCTTAGCCAATTTTCTCATTGATCCTCTTGCATTAATCCTGACTTTTTCAATACATTTTTAAATAAGTTTTGGTGTTCTGAAGATGTAAGGACATGATAGACATAGTCTTATTGCATTGAGCAATCATCCTTTTCATAAGCATTCTAAGTAGTTTTTCAGCTTTAAAAATCTGAGATGGAAGCTGTCCATTTTCATGCTGCTTATGCACTTTCTTTAAATTTCTATAGACACTGTTGCCAGTAAATACTAAAACACTAAAAAATTAAATGGTATACATTGTTGGGCAAGTATTAAACCATAAAGAACAGTGACTAAAAATTTAGATGTAGAATTAATTTGAAATTTTGTAACCGCATTGATGCCACACCATGTACTACATCCAAAACCACTCTGACAAAAAACCACCCTGACAATGCTCTTCAAAATTAAAAATGAGTGTTGAGAGGGAACATTTTCACTTGTTCTAATTCCATTAATAAAGAGATGATTGCATAAAAATGAAATGTTTTTACATTCAGTCTTGCAGTGTCAAGCATAGGACACCCACCAATGATTGATATTGTTTTCTAATGAATTTAAAGAGAAGCTCACTTACCAATAAACACCAAATTATTGCATTGTTCATAATTAAATGCAGCATTTTTTGTCTTTAGTTGCTTACTTACTGTGGAGTTGTAATTATTAGAACAGGGATTCTTTATCAGGGAAGAGCCCCACACTTCCATGGAAAAATTTTAGGATAACAGAGAAGAGAAAAAAACTTTTTTATTTTCTATTTAGCGAATATTGTTTACAGAATTACTATAGACTGGCAATCTATTGAACATTTTTTATTGAATTATGCTTCAGTGTATTTATTTAATAATTAGTTATGAGTTAAAAACATATTACTGTCCACACATTCAAGTTTTAAAACTTACAAAAATGTTCTATTGCTATTAAATTTGTAAAACTCCTCTATTAAAATAATCCAATGTAAATTCATATGTACTAATATAGAAAAGAATAAATATTTTCAGTAATAAATGCATATTATTTGGAATGCACCATTTAAGTTGGATAATCCTGGTGGGGAGGGGAATGACATTCTGACATATGGTAAAATGGTGCATTGGGTAAAAAATGGTTAAGAACCACTATTATAAATGGATAGTGGAAAGAGAACAATCTACTTCTGTTGATTAAATAAAGGAATAATTTTGAAATTCACTGAAGGTTACCCAGAGTTACAAAGCTCCTGATGAAAGCCAGAGAGCACAGTGGCTGAAAAGTTGTGATAACAACAACAAAGCTGCAGACAATAATCCAAGCGTAGATAAGAAAGATAATGATAACTCCACTTCCCAGGAATTCAGATAGAAATTAGGGAAGTGAAATCTTTAAAAAATTCTCTATTAATAATCAGGTAAGTAGGGAAAGAGAAGTGCTTGATTTAAATACACCTGCCTATAGGAATTGTAGCTGTTATAATAAAAATTCTTTAAACAGTCAATATTAACATTATCATAATTTCCAGGCTTTTAGCAATGACAATCTTCATTTTAGTTTATGTAATAAAGTGTTTTTCATGACTCGGCACCCCTAAAGTTTCAGAGCTGATAAAAAAAAATATGAATGCTGATATCTTCTATCTCAAACATGATACTAGGACAGAACACATCAATCCAAACAAGGTCAGAAACCCATCAAACCAAAACAAATACAAAGACAGTCCTAGGTAAACCAGAACAGAAACCTTCATACAAGCCAATTATAACCAGACCAAGACGGAAAACTCTGAAATAAGGCTATCACCAGCCAAACCAACACAGATACCCAACAAGCCAGAAAAACCCCATCCAAAGCAGGATGGATATCTCCTAGTTAAACAAGGAGGTATCTTAAGCCTAAACTTTGTTTTTTGTCATTTTTATTTTGTTTGTTGTTTTTAGTTGCAGCTTGAGATTTGTTTCACAATCTTACCTTATTAATGTTAGTTTTGAAAGCTGTAAAGCAGTAGATGTGTTAATGATGTTGAGTAGTGCCTAATCATGGCAAAGTTCGTTAGCTCGATTTAATTAACAGCCAGAAACAAACTTCAGAGATCAAAGTTTGGTCTGATGCACAGTACGGAAATGAAACGGAAACCTTTTTATGAGGAGAAATTATCTTCAGAAAAAGAAAACAAGAAAGAAAAAATGTTGGGAATGGGAAAAAAGCTAAGAGAAAAAGAAAATAGAAATAAAAACCTACTTTCAACACTGTGTGAAATTAAGAGCCAATGGGGAATTGGGGTAGACAAACCTTCTTTCTTTTTTGTTCTATCTTTTCTTTTTCTTCTTTCATCTTTCTTCTCTTTTTTTTTTGTTCTTCCTATATACTAATCATGTTAGTTATTTTCATTAATTTATTTTTGTTTTTAAATTTCTGATTTCTAACTCTTTTTTTTTTTTTTTTACTCTTTATATTCTCTCTGATTTTTTATCCCCCACTCAGTAAATATTTACTTTACTCACTATTTTCTCCCTTCACACTTTTCTGTTGTTTTGCTTGGAATCTTTTTCTCTCTTTAATTTGCCCACTCTTCCTACCATCTTTTCTCTTGTCTTTTTTATAATCACTAACAATTTCTGTTTTTTTAAAATTTCTCCCCCTTTCTCATGCTGTTCTCCTAAAATACCATTCCTCTTTCTCTCTCACTTTACTCTATAGATGAGTGAGAAAATAAGAGAAGTGAGAGTATAAGCAACAAAAATATAAAAGAAAAAAGAAATTGGAAGAGTTGGCATGTTAAATGAAAAAGAGATTGTAAAAAGAAAGAGTGAATGAGAAATAGGAATTGAGAAGAGAATTTTTCACTTCTTTTTTTCTTAATTTTTACAATCTCTTTCTTATTTAATTTTTTTATCTCTTTCTCTTTTATACTCTTCTTACTTATACTCCCGCTTCTCTCATTTTCTCACTTGTATTTTCTTTTACTCTTTCTATTCTTTTTCCAAAGTTATCATCTCTCTCTCTCTCTCTCTCTCTCTCTCTCATCCCCTTCCTCTTAAACTTCCTTCTTCTCTTTCATCCACCTACTCTTTAACTATTCCTATTCTTTTTTATCTTCTTTCTCTTTTCTCTTGATTTTTTTGCAACTCTCTTCATTGTGGTGCAGTGGATATTGGCTCAGAATGAGAAATCGGTGGAGCCGAGTTCGATTTCCAGCCGAATTCATTGCATTCACTTACGCGCAAATACCCTTGAGAAAGGTATTAATTCATCTCATCCTTCCAGTTATGGGTTAAATAACAGGACAGACTGGGTTCTATAGCCTTGGTCGGCAACCAGTCTACCGCAGAAAGCAATGGCAACCTACTGCAGGATAATCTTCTACCCAGTCAGTCATGTCTCTCTCGAGACATGATCGCCCAAGCGTGTATCAAGTATGGCACTTAACTGACTGACTTTTCCCTTGAATTGAACATTCTTTCTGCCATGTTTTCATCTCTCTTTCATTCATTATCACAATTTCTATGATATTTTATTTTTTCTTTTTACACTTCAATTTTCCTATGATTAAAAAAGAAACATCCTTCTCCTCTGTTATCTTCTTACTCTCTTCTTTTTTCCCACTATTAATCTCATTTCCTGAATCTGTCTTTTATTTTTTTATTTCTCTTGTTTATTTATTTTCTTTTATCTGCTCTTTATCTCAGAATCTACTTAAAAAAAAAAACGATAAACCAAGGTGTATAAAACAAAACAAAGAATAAACTTTAAAAAGTTCTGAAAAGTTCTTGGCCCAGCCAAGAAGTGATTAAAAAATATCATATTTGATCAGATTGTGTTAAGTTGTATGAACTAAAATCTCTTATTCATTAATCCATTCATTAAACAAATAAAAATATGAATAATTATAGAATATAAGATTTGATACTCTCTAACTCATTTTCTCTCTTTCTCATATTAATGTATATACTATAACATAGAAACATGGATAAATGTATTATAACATAGAAAGTATAAATTACAACATATATATTTATTTATATTTATCAGCCTGAATAATCAAGGAATCGTTTCAGGAAAATATGTAATGTCCTGAATATTCGAGAGGACACATATTTTCCGAACAAGATTTCTCAATTATTTGGGCCTGTAGATATAAATAAATATACTGTTTAATTATAAAAACAGAGTATATATATATATATATATATATATATATATATAAGCATGCTGTGTAGATATAGAAGAATCCAAAGGAGTATCCTGTACATACAGTGGTAGGACAACTCTCTAAGAGAGCTCTACATATATATGCATATAAATGCATATAGAGCAAATATAAGAAAAAATTTAGGCAGACATGTTATTTCATGGTAAATCAAAAGTATAGGCCTATTTCAGGTGAAACATCATCAGCTTCCGTCTTTATTGCACAGAAGATTTTTTTTTTTTTAACCATATCACCCCAAGCAAGGTGGTAACGCCACTGATGTGCAGGGGGCTACGTAAGAGTGAAAAGATTGGAAAGAGAAAGCCGGTAACCACATCCTAAACAGGGAACAAGGGAATGAGCCTCTACTCCTGTTCCAATAGACGTGGGTGGAGTGTGAACCAGCCGATAGTTTAGTCTATCTACTCCAATTGAAAAAAAAATAAATAAATAAATAAAAATAAAAAAAATAATAAAAAAGAAAAAAAAGAAAATAAAGTGAAAAGGTTGGAAAAGAGAAAGCCGGAAACCACATCCTAAACAGAGAACAAGGGATGAGCCTCTACTCCTGTTCAATAGACGTGGATGGAGTGTGAAGCCAGGCGATAGTTTAGTTTATCTACTCCAATTGAAAAAAATAAATAAATAAATAAAAATAAAAATAAAAAAGTGAAAAGGTTGGAAAAGAGAAAGCTGGAAACCACATCCTGAACAGGGAACAAGGGATGAGCCTCTTCACCTGTTCAGTAGACATGGGTGGAGTGTGAACCGGGCGATAGTTTAGTCTATCTACTCCAATTACATATATATATATATATATATATATATATATATGTGTGTGTATTACACATACACATAACGAGCATCTACTCAAAAATGAGTATCCACGAAAAATAATGTTTAAAGTGATTTAATAACTTTAAACATTATTATAATTTGTCAGATTAATTAAAAAAAAGCATTATTTAAATTGTCAGATTAATAAAGAAATCCATTACTTTCTCTAAAAATTCACTTTGTTTATAGTTGAATATGAAACTGCGCAGATATGAAAAATTTGGGTAAATTTATAATGTTGAGAAGATTTTGCTGAACAGTAAAATGTAGTATTACCTGACTCACTGATTCTCTGTAGCTCAGTTAATCAAAGTATATTGGATTTATTGATAGTTCCTTCTGCCTAAAAGCATGCAGGTTTTAATCCTGTCAGACAGTGTAAATTTTTCTTTAATAAGCTGTTTCAGTATATCTTTTTAGTATCAAATTCCCAAAGTTCTCTTTCCTCATTATGTTCCAGAGAAGTCTCAGTTATCTGTTTTTGATATATGTATGTGTCTTCTTTGTTTCCATCAAAAGGTTAAAAAAGAAGCCTCCATCAATACTGGAAAGAGCAATAACTGTTATTGAACTTGTGAAACCTATTCACCTGAAAAATTGTTTTCAGAGAAATATCTTATGAACTTAAACTGAATAAGAAATATCTTATGAACTTAAACTGAAGATAATACTTGCTGCTTGATTAATGGATGCCAAGTGTTTCCTCATAAAGAAAATGGCTAATATCACATTACCATTTCAGAAATACTTGTATGCAAGTAATATAGTTTTGGCTATGATAATGACAACATCTAGAGTTTAATAATGAACACACAAAAAAAAAAAAAAACCGAAAAAAAGATTAACTTTTTTCTTGAGAAATCCTAACCAAAAACTCTAAAAGTCCATCTTTGATTGTTGGGTTATCAGTACAAGACTAATGCCTAAACATTTGTGTGTGGCACACTTGTCTTTTGATGACCCTAAAATGTTATATATCTGATTGCAAATGATTTAATCATGATTATAAATTGAAGAAATGTCAAACTATAAAAAGAAATATATAGATGAATAATCAGTTGAATATGGTAAGTTTTTTTTTTTACTTTTTATTCCTTACTTCAAGCAAGGGCAGCACAAAGTAAGAGTTCTATGTGCCAAATCAGATATTAATAGAGTGTGTGGATGGGTTAGTAGGTGGTGCTAAGTCAGATGTTGAATTTAAAAAATTCCTGTTTCTATATTTTTTATCTAAGTTTATCCACTTCTCTCATAAAATGAACATTTTTTTTTAGATATGTTATTTGACTTTAAACACATTTTTTCTTCTGGTTTTAAAAAGATTTTTTGCTTTATACTTAGGTTTTGGAGAGGATGGAAACAAAAGGAAGCTAATACATAACATCAAGAAAGGATAGCTGAAGTTCTTGATACATATAATAATGAAGGAAGGTTTGGAGAATCTGCTACTCCAAGGTCAGATAGAAGGAAAAAGTCAGGAAAAAGCAACATGTAACATACTTGATGGGCTTGAGCAAATGAATGGCAGAACAAGACCATGTTTGCCTACATCCTACATACATAGAAGAAGAAGAAGAAGAAGAAGAAGACATATATGGATGGATGTGCATTGGGATATAATAGACATGAGCTCAGAATGAGAAATTGGAGAGCAGGGTTCAAATTCCAGTTGAATTTGTTGCATTCGCTTCTGCACAAATACCCTTGGGAAAGGTATTAATCCATCTTGTCTCCTTCCAGCTATGGATTGAATAGCAGGACAGATTGGGTTCTATAGCCTTGGTTGGCAACCAGTCTACTGCAGAAAGAAATGGCAACCTACTGCAAAAAAATCTTCTGCCTCGTCAATCATGGATTAAAAGAATTGCTCAAGCATGTATCACATATGGCAATTAACTGACTGATATTTTTATATTTTGGAATGATAATGATAGGAATTTTCCATGACTTACATAAGAAAATTTCAAAACTAACGTTTTGCAGAAAAAAACTAAATAAAAAAATGGAGGTTTTTTTAAAAATTATTATGAAAGACACAAAGAAAAGAGTATTGAACTGCTATGTAATATCAGTCTTTCAATCTGGCAGTGAATATTGGACAATATCTATTTAAGAGTACACTTGAGTCAACAGAAACATGGTGCTAGAAAAGGATGCTGTGAATACAGATGGATGCTGAGAATACCATGGACAGAGTATGTGAGCAATAAGGAAGCTTTAAGGAAAATGGAAACAAAAACAGCATTTATCCCTAAAATCAGAAAGAGATAGTTGAAATTTTTGAGGCACATAATGACAGAGAATTTGACACTCACAGGACATACTAAAAGCTAGAAATGTAGAATAAAGACAGTGAGTAACATACCTAATAAGCATGTACTAATGACTGGCAGAATAGAGAATGGGAGGGAGAGTAAGGAGATAAACATTGTTAAAAGAAAGTTACAGAGAGTCATGATCACATTCTGAATGATCAAAGAATATAGAAGAAGAATGATTTTAGACAAATGATACTGCGCATCTCAACAGTCTTGTCATAGATAGAAGCCAAGAAGAGAAATTTAGTTTTCTGCTTTATTCACAGGTTCAGCTAAAGATTAGTGAAATGAAGCCTCCCCAGTCCTCTTTATCATGCTGCAGATTATGCCAGATTATAGATACTGGTTATATGGATAAAATCAGCAAAGTATTAAAAAGTCTCATGTCTTCCACTGAAATGAAGTAGGATAATTATATTGAATTTATTGCTATGTTTGCTGCTAGAAAATTTGGTTTACTTTGTTGCACCAGACAATTTTTCTTACCAGAATCAATCTTTCAAGTTTGTAAATTTACCATTCATTTGTGCATTGAATATTATTACCCTATCTGGTTTGATGCTCCTGCAATATATCTCAAGATTCACAACAAAATCTTAAGAAGAGTCTGCAGTATTATTAGTATTGACCCAGCATCTTAATTTCAGTCACTTTTCCCCTCATCATGACATGCCTTTTCTCTGAATATTTTCATGGTAATTGTTCTAATGAACTCTCCTCCTTGGTGCCTCAACTAATTTGAATGTACTACTAAATTGGCAACTAGTTTTCATCCTTTTTCCTGTTGAAATAGATAAATGTAACTGCAACTTCTATTCTAAAAGTTTCTTTTCTCACACTTCTTGCCTGGCTTCTTCAAAAATTTAAATGTGATGTCAATAATCATCATCTTCTGTCTTCCTGAATATTATTCTTTTCTTGTCATATCTCTTTACTAATGTTTTCTCATTGTCTTTCATTCCCACTAAACTTTTGTACCTTAGTGGCATTATCACCTTGCTTGGGGGTGAAATGATTAAAAATAAATAAGGAAATTATGCAGGTGATAAAATAAAAATGAAAACGTAGATATGCCAAATAAACAAAATTTCATCAGGAAATAGAATAATATTAAAAAAATAGTTTGTTAATAAATTAAGAAAAAATTATTTAATTAAAAAATAAAAATGTATGTTGAATGAAACAAGATAATGAAGTAAAATAAATATATAAAGAAAGAAGATGTATTAAATAGAATAAATGGAACAGACTGAAATGAATACAGAAAGATAAAAAAATGCTGGAATTGGGAAGTGTGAAGTAAAATGAATTAGAACAGGAATTTTAATTTAATGGCAAGGAAATGTAAACAGCGAATTTTTAACTTTATTGTGAGAAAATAAGATTGGTTGGAATTTAAACAGAAAATAAAAGCAGTTGTCCTGAGGCAATGTTCTTACACTGCTTACTCTATTTAATCTTTTTTTTTTTTTTTTTAACCCCCACCTCTTTTCGATTATTGAGGCCTTATTAACAAATCCGGGGAAAATGTTATTTACCTCCTGGGGTAAGATTTTGCCTTTTGTCTATCAGAAAATTCTCTAGTGTGTGTGTGCAGTTGTTTGTTTGATGAAAAGCTGGTTTTCTTTTGTTTTGTGGAAATACATAATGCTAAACAACAGAAATTGTGATGTGATTCTTACCCTGTACTGAAGCATTCCTAACTCAAAGAAGGGCATTGTTATCAGTTGTGTTTGGTAAAATAAATCAAGAAGAGTTTCACCCAAGCTTAGTTGACAGGAAATTTACTGGAAGTGAGGAATTTCAAGATGGCTTCTAAGTGAATAAGCCCTGTAGGTGTTAGAGAGGGTCATTCAACCTCAAAATTCAGGGACTGTTGTGACAGTGTCACTAAGAACTGTACCAAATAACAAAAAACATATCACTTGAAGATTTTCAACAACAGCTACAAGTAAAATGGATATCCCATGTAACTTGAAGAAAAAATAATAGCATAATTAATATTTTGACATTTTGTATTACTTCAAACAATAGGTTAGGAAGAAAGCCTCTATCACTACTGGAAAGAGCAATAACAGTTATCAGACTTGAGAAACGTATTTTTCTTGAAAAATTGTTTTAAAGAAAGATTTTGAAGATGATCAATAATGGAAAAACTTTTATATGACACATTTTATCAATATAACATGTATTTAGTTTGTCTTTCTCAGCTGGAATGAAAATTAAAACTGTGTGGAAAACATGTTGAAATTTTATGAGGACAATAAATTAAATTATCTTATTAGATCCAATGACCAGAAACCAGAAAGTGTTGGTGAGGAGCCATTGGTGTCTACTGGATATTAAATCAGCCTCTCTGTGCAGATATTTAGGAATTTTTTTTTTTTTATCTGTTAGGTCGTATATCACACTGTGCTGCTATTGCCTTTGTGATAAGCAGTGATAGAATATATGTTCCTAGTTTTAGGTGTATTTTCTCTCCTGAATCAGCTTGGCATTTATTGAGTTGAAACTGTCTTTAGATATATCACAGTGAACTACCAGTGTGTTTAAAATGTTGTTACACAACTTATCTCTGAAATGCACATATAATTTTTGTTTTAGAATTTTCTGGATGTTTTGCTAATGTAGCCAATTGGGCAACATGATTTTATAAATTACAGAAGACTAATATTTGTTGCTTAGTCAATGATTGCTAAATGTCTCCATAAAAAAATTGGCTAATATTTTCATTTTAATTATTGTATTTTAATGCACAATAAAGTTAGAAATTAATTTTCTTTTTCTTAACATTCTTTTTCTCTTTATTGATCTTCATAAATAGTAGGCAATTTTTACTTTTATAAAAGCAAAAATTGTCCACTGATGAGGGATGAAATAGAATGAAAAGTACATGGGGTATCCCAATGACTCTTGTGAATTACAAGATTGCATTAAGGCTCTCAACAAAATCCTAGAAAGGATCTGCAATATAATCAGTACTTACTTGGCATCTCAACTTCAGTCACTTTCTCACCACCATGGCATGACTTCCCTCTGTCTTTGTTACAAACATTGATGGCAACTGCTCTGATAAGCTGTTTTTTCTGGTACCACAACCACATGAAGTTAAGTGTATTACTAAATTAGCATTGAAATAGTTAAATTTTAACTCCACTTCTATTCAATAATTCCTTTTCTCACACTTCCCACATGTGGAATTCTCTTCTGTTTACTTTCTTTGTTTAGCTACAATCACCAAAAATTTAAATGTGACATCAATTGCCATCTTCTATCTTCTTGAATCCTGTTCATCTTTCATCCTTGTACCCAGTCTTTGGATGTGCGTTGTGGTGCAGTGGATATTGGCTCGGAACAAGAAATCGGGGAGCCGAGTTCGAATTTCAGTTGAATTCATTGCATTCACTTATGCGCAAATACCCTTGGGAAATGTATTAATCTGTCACTTCCTTCCAGTTATGGGTTAAATAATAGGACAGATTGGGTTCTATAGCCTTGGTTGGCAACCAGTCTACCACAGAAAGCAAGATAATCTTCTGCCCAGTCAGTCATGTCTCTTTCGAGACATGATCGCCCAAGCGTGTTTCATGTATGGCACTTAACTGACTGACCCTGTCTTTTCTCTCCTCTCACTGTAATCCCCTGAGTACTAGTGGTGGTTCCACCTTGATTGGGGTGAAATAATTTAAAAAAAAGAACTTATCATCTGATATAAATGCAGTGGATATTTATGTAGCTGCTTATTAATCATGTCAGTCTGTCTCAAAGTTACATTAAAAAAAGTATCTAATGAAGATTGAAGTCATCAGCAATGAACTGTTACATAAATTAAGCACTTCTGTCTGAATTTCTGGGATAAAGAGTTATGATTTACTTTACTTAAATTCATACTAATATCCTTCTCTTTGTTATTAACATGTTTCGTCATGCACTCTGACCTTCAAGTTTCTGTCAATCTATATAATCTTCTACGGCTATATCATGTTGAATACACCGGTTCCCATCCGATCACCGAAGTTAAGCAACATCGAGCCTGGTCAGTACTTAATGGGTGACCATTTGGGAATACCAGGTGCTGTAAATGTAAGGACCAAGAATGGTCTACCAGTCCTCCAGGTTTAGGGGTTGGGTGCAGGGCTAATGACCCTGCCCCGTAAAAAACAGTTTGTTACAGAAACAGCAACAAAATGTTGCTGCCCTATGCACAATCTGGGTGTGATGGATAAATGATGATGATGATGATATAATCTTCAGAGTATTTAAAACTGCACTCTTTATTTATTCTAGGGGGAATATTTCTCATTCCATGTCTTGTGGCATATTAATTCTAAGTTGGATCCCTAGATTATGTAGTACAGTTTCAGACAAAGTGTTTCTCTAGATATATACAGCAAAATGAGTAAAATCTACACTGTTGATTAAATTAAGGGTTCATTTGGAAATTTCCTGAAGGATAGTCGGCTCAAAAGACACAAAAAGAAAGGATGACACAAAGGTAGATTACGATAATAATAGTAAAGGACAATAATGTAAATAACTTAATAATAATAGTAAAGGACAATAATGTAAATAACTTAATAATAATAGTAAAGGACAATAATGTAAATAACTTAATAATAATAGTAAAGGACAATAATGTAAATAACTTAATAATTATCTAAAGTGATTATTTATAGATGCAAATATTTACTAACTTTAGCTGAGTCTGATTCAAGACATAGTAGTTGAGCAACCAGTATCAAGTCGGGAAATATAGTGGACTAATTTTCCATTGCCTTCTCTACAGTTTAGAATTGAGTTTCCCTTCCACACAAATCAGTTCAGCTCAGTCTAGTGAAAATGAATGCAACAGACTAGGTTGTAATTTAAACTTGGCTTAACTCCACTTTACATACTGACATACACCCCACTCTATACTAGACAAGCAAAAATTTTTAGAAAGTGTTCATTAAATAGCAGTATGGACCGGGTCTTATAGCCTTGGTTGGCAACCAGTCTATCATAGAAAGTAATGGTAGCCTAGTCAGTCATGAATCTTCTAGAGACATGATTGGTTGAGCATATATCAAGCATGGCACCCAAGGAAGGAACTTGCTAGTAAGTATTCTCCTATATGAATAATGGTTTATGTTTGATTCTATTTTCATAATATTAATACACAGAACATAGAGATAAAAATGAAATGGTCATTTTTGTGTCAGTTTCTGATGTTAGCTTTCCCAGTATTTTATCCATTTACTCAAGCAAAGTAGTTAAGTATGTGACTTGCTGCCCCCCACTACCACCACCACTGGCTTCTCTTGCTTTTAATAGATTGTTAATTTCCATAGGCATTCTTTCTTGCTCATGTTTTGCAAAAATTCTAGCTTCCTTTTTAGCTGCTTAAAGGATAATAAAGGTGGCCCTTAAGCTTGATGTCAAATCGCTTACTGTTTAAAGAATTTATAGTTTTTATTGTTTGCAAATAAAAACATAAATGAGAGAATACTCTGTAATTAACAGTTATTTTTTTCTATATAAAAAATATATAAAAATATTTTTTATAAAATAAAAGGTATCATTATCTTCTGCAGTAGTTAGCAACCTTTTCATTTCTTTTTGGCAATATGATGTTCATTTCAGCACTTGTAATGAACACACAAATAATCATACAAAAAAATTGGATCATTATTATCAGAGTGAGTGTGAATGCAAAATCCACACTATTATTATTATGTTGCAAATTGGACTGGAAATTGCTTTATTTTTCCATTTAGCAGGATTGTCCTGACGAAAATCTTGTTACAATGTTTTTGCTAGGTTGCAATAACAAACACACCCAAAAACAGAAAGTGGCTCATTATAAAAGAGATGCCAATAGACCAAAATAGAAATAGAAAAAAGAGAAAGAGACAGATGAAGAAAGAAAGGAAGATGGAACAAAGAAGAAAAGAAAGGAAAATATAAAGAAGAAAGGAAAAAAGCAAAGGAAAAGAAAAAATTAAAAGAAGGAAGAAATGTAAAGGAAGAAATTAAAAAGGAAAAAAAAGCAAAGAAAAGAAAAGGAAAGATAAACTTGATGAAAGAAATGAAAAAGCAAGAAATAAATAAAAAAATAAGAAAAAGAAAAAAATATAATGTTCAGCTAATTTTGTTTATCAACCTAAAATGGAAAGAAAAAAATAAAAAAATAATGAAATAAAAAGAAAGAAATAAGAATGTAAAAAAAAAAACCCAAAAGAAAGGAAAAAAAGGAAAAGAAAAGAAAGGTTAAAAAGAAATATAAAGGAAGAATCTTAAAAGATTGGATTCAAGTTCAAATCTTATTGGAGACCAATATTTTATTACTTTACCTGCCAGGTATAAAATGTAAAAACAACCTGGATGTTGCAATGTAAGAAAGCCAGAAAGTGGGAGAGATGTAAAAGAATTTAGAGTTTTTCCTTCTCCTAAACCGGTTGCCACCCAAGGCTACTGAATCCAGTTTGTTCTGCTATTTACCTATAACTGCAGGACAGAGAAGAGATGGATACACGCCTTTCTCAAGGACATAAGTGAATGTAATAAATTTGACTAGAATTTGCACTCAGCTATCTGATTCCTTAATCTGAGCTGCTATTCATTACTTCACCATGCCTCCTCCTGAAATATTAGTTACGTAATTAATTATTCAAAGCAGTATCCAAATCTTTGTTATTTTGATTACTACATTGCCTTTGTTACTTTCTCTTCTTGGATTTATATGTCTACATTTATATATGTTCTATGTGCAGGTGGTGCAATAGAGAACAGTTTAGAATGAAAAATCAAAGAATTACAGTTAAGCTACATTCACATCTGCACAAATACCCTTAAGAAAGGTATGAACCTATCCCTTCTCCACCAGCTATGGGTTAAATAACCGGAAATTATTAGATTCTCTGGCTAGGGTTGGCAACCAGTCCAGTAAAAGAAATTTTAAATTCAAAAGCATAAGAGCATCATGCAATCAGATTGCACTATTCTCATTTTACTGTCCAAATTCATGCACTTATCCACTGGGCTATTGTCCTTATTTTATGTGCCATGTCCCCTCAGGACATAGGTGATCATGGCTCTCCATAATTTTCTGTCCTTTGTAGCTCTTAATAAATTTTTGTTTCTTTGTTATCTCTCCTACACCCTGTTCTGCCATTCATTTACTTTAGCTCACCAAGTAGGTTATGCATTGTTTTCATCTGTCCCTCTCTCCTTCAACCTATCCCATGAATATCAGATTTTCTAAACTCTCTTACCTCATTATGTGCCCTAGAAATTTCAACACTCTATTCCTGATGTTAAGTGTCAGTCAGTTAAGTACCATACGTGATTACACACTTTGGGCAATCATGTCTCGAAAGAGACATGACTGACTGGACAGAAGATTATTCTGCAGAAGGTTGCCATTGCTTTCTGTGGTAGACTGGTTGCCAGCGAAGACTATAGAACCCAATCTGTCCTATTATTTAACCCATAACTGGAAGGAAGTGACAGATTAATACCTTTCCCAAGGGTATTTGAACGTAAATGAATGCAAAGAATTCAACTGGAATAGGAACTCAGCTCTCTGATTTGTCATTCCGTGTCAATATCCACTGCATCACAACACACATCCGATGTTAAGTGTAAGTTTCTTTTTTGTCTCTATTTTTGCTGAAATTTTGTAGTTGTTCATATGTCTAGTCTTTGGTAACCTTAATATCTTTCTGGAGAAACCATTTGTTATGGCTTCTAATCTCTTCATCTCTGAAGAGATTGTCCAGCATTTGCGGCTGTATCTTCTTCTTCTATGTACTTTGTCCCTTCAGGACGTAGACAAACCAGATCTTCTACATCTCCCTATCCCTTGTAGCTCATAACACCCTTTCTCTTGTTATCCCTCCCAAACCCTGTTCTGCCATGCATTTGCTCAAGCCCATCAAATATGTTACATATTACTTTCTCTTTCCTTCTGTCTGTTCTGTGAGTATTAGATTCTCCAAGCCCTCCTTCCTCATTACATGTTCCAGAAACTTCAATTCCTTTTTCTGATATTAAGTATAAGTTTTCTTTTTGTTTCCATTTTCTCCAAAACTTTGTCATTGCTTACATATTTGGTTCATGGTATCCTCAGTATCCTTCTGTAGAACCACATTTTGGTTGTTTCAAATTTTTTCAAATCTTTGATGAGATTGTCCAGTATTTGCTGCCATATTAAAGGACAGAGTTAAACTCATGCTGACAGTCTATTGATAAAGATGTTGCGAAAATTATCAGTTCCCTGGACCATTCTGTTAAGGCTACCTAGAATTGTCTCCCCTACACCTTCGAACTGACCCTTTGTAAACTTACTCCCTTTCACGTGAACTTACGGGAGTTTGGGGGGACTTGCCGGGCGGCCATATTGAGGGACAGTGACGAACGGTCCGAGGTACCATCTCTGTCGAATAAAGCCCTTGTTCAATCCATCCCCATTTGGTTGTTCATTTCTTTCATGGTAGCAGAGCGTAGTTATGGCTTCAAATTACAAAAACCCGCCTACTTTCAATGAACAAAGCTATGAGGAATGGAAAAATGAACTATATATTTGGCAATTAATGACAGATAGAGACAAAAAGAAACAGGCCCTCGCCGTGACATTATCTCTCACCGGGAAAGCAAGAAAAGCCGCACTAAACTGCAACAGGGATGAGTTGCACCACGAAAATGGCATGGACACTGTCATATCTGCACTGGACGGATTATTCCTGCATGAAACCATCGACACAGCGTACGAAGCATACAGAAACTTCGATGGATTGCGGAGACCAGAACACATGGCAATTTCTGAGTACATCATAGAATTCGACCAGAGGTATCAGAAGAGCACCAAATATAAAATTAGTCTGCCGGACGCCGTACTAGCATGCAAACTTTTGGATAATACGAATTTACCCAACCAGCAAAGGCAGCTAATCCTAACAGCATGTGCGTCAGATGAGTTATGCTATGACAGGATGAAGTCAGCTATGAAGAGAATTTTTGGTGACATCTTGAACAAAGTGAACACTCTCACACAATTGGAAAATCAAAACGCCAATATTGTGATGACTGAGCAGGAGACGACACTGTTTACCGATCAAGGTAAGAGGCGTAAGCCACGTCGTTCTTTTTCTAAACCCAGTGAGAAGATGGAAGGCACGCACCTGCCTAACAGATATGGCAAAGCTAGTAGATGCCGAATTTGCGAAAGCATTCTTCATTGGTGGAAAGAATGTCCACATAGAAATGAATTCGTAAAATTTACTGAAAATTCCAATTCGGACAAAAATGACTCGGGGTCACAAATAGATGAGTGTAACATTACACTTTTCATGCAGAACAACGCTTCTGAAAATCAAATTTTTGTTGTGGAGTCACTAAATTCTGCAGTTATTGACACAGCCTGTACCAGGACGGTCTGTGGTAAAAAATGGCTTAAGCACTATACCGACAGTACGAAGTGTAACATTACATCCACTAAAAGTCACAAACTTTTTCGTTTTGGTGATGGTAAAATTGTAAACTCCTTCAAAAAAGTTATCTTACCTGCCAAAATAGCCAATACCAGATGCAAAATAGAGGTGGAAGTGGTCGATGCAGACATCCCACTTCTATTAAGTAAAACCTCATTAAAAAAAGCAGGAACTATCCTAGACTTGAATTACGACAAGGCTGTGATGTTTGGTAGCCCAGTAGAGTTACAATTTACATCCACTGGCCACTACTGTATTGATATCACCGACACTTCTGTCTCAAAAGTACTAATGACGAATGAGACGATGGATAACAGCAATAAAGTTAAAATGCTGACAAAATTACATCAACAATTTGGGCATGCATCTGCTGAGAAATTAAAACAACTCTTGAAATCTGCAGGTACTGACAACTACAACATTCTCAACAAACTGGAGGATATCGTTTCCAAATGTGACACATGTAGAAAACATGCAAAACCATCACCCAAACCTATTGTTGGTCTTTCATGGGCAAACGACCACAACCAAACTGTAGCTGTGGATCTACACCAACTGGACTCCAACCTATGGTACCTGCACATAATTGATGAATTTACTCATTTTAGTACTGGATGCATAACAAATACCAAGCGGTCATCTATGTTTGTTCAGAACTTCATAAAATACTGGATAAGCATTCATGGGGCACCATAGCGAATTCTCAGTGATCTTGGCGGTGAATTTGACAGTGATGAAGTACGAGACATGGCCGAAAACTTCAACATACGCATAATTACCACTGCTGCTTATTCTCCCTGGAGTAATGGCCTACTAGAAAGGCATAACCAAACATTAATGGAGATCTTAATGAAAGTCAAGCATGAACAGAATCTTGACTGGGAAACAGCTCTGAACTGGGCACTCATGGCAAAAAACTCTCTACATAATGTACATGGATACAGCCTATATCAGCTAGTTTTTGGAAGGAACCCTAATATTCCATCAACTCTCACTGATCAAACCACCAGCCCTAGAGGGTACCACCACCAGTGAAGTGGTGAGAAATCACATAAATGCCTTGCACTCTGCGAGACAAGCCTTCAGAAAAGCTGAATCATCTGAGAAAATCAGAAGAGCCCTACGCAAACAAATACGACCCACACCAGACGCCTGTATGGCTGGTGATAAGGTCTACTACAAGAGACCCGATAACAAGGAATGGAAGGGACCTGGTGTAGTAATTGGCCATGATGGACCTGTTGTGTTTGTCCGACATGGAGGACTGCTGGTGAGGGTGCATAAATGCAGATTAAGACTGGTCCACCCTCTACCAATGAAAAAGAAAATTCTGACTTACAACCAGACACACCCAGCAAACATGCACCTGAGGAGCAAACAGACCCCACAAAGAATTCTGATACATCAGAGAATTCTGATGATGAACAATGCCCTCAAAACTTATCCGCCTCACTCCACACAGATGACACAATACCTAATGATAAGATTCACATAAGGCCAGGTCACACCATAAGCTATACCCACAAGGAAGGTCACCAGCAAATTCAGGCTGAAGTAATTAGCTGAGCTTGGAAAGGCCAACGGAAAAAATAAAAGCTGGTATAACATCAGAATTATTGAACCAGCTGACTTGGCAGGTGAAGAATTATCCGTAGACCTGGGCCAAGTCAGTAACCTAAAGCAAAACGGAACCCTCCAAGCCCCCGATGATGAAAATAGTGTCATGGTCATAGACAATACCTAATTTCATGAGGCTAAAATGAAAGAACTCAACAGTTGGAAAGAAAACAATGTCTATACGGAGGTAAATGACACGGGGCAAAAGTGCATATCCACCCGATGGGTCTGCAGCCTAAAATCAACCGTGGATGGCATAATACCCAAAGCAAGATTGGTTGCATGGGGATTCGAGGAAATACATGACACACAGAAAGATTCCCCCACCTGTGCCCACGAGTCTCTCAGACTAATAATGGCAGTGTCAGCACAGCGGCAATGGAAGCTACATTCCATGGATATCAAGACTGCATTTCTTCAGGGGCAAACTATGGACAGGGAGGTATACCTAACACCCTCCCCCCAAAGAAGCCAAATGCAATAAAATATGGCGTCTGAACAAATGTGTTTATGGTTTGGTTTAAGCATCTCTCCACTGGTATAATAAGGTAAAATCTGTCATGACTGTAAATGATGGAGTTATGTCGAAAATGGACCCTACAGTTTTCTACTGGATCTCCAAGGCTGATTACCTGATGGGCATACTAGCTTGCTATGTTGATGACTTCATCTGGTCAGGTGATCAGCAATTCAATAGCACCATAGATCAAATACGAAAGGCCTTCAACATAAGAAAAGAGGCCAGTGAGACCTTCAAATATTGTGGAATCAAACTCAGTTGCATCAATAACACAATACACTTGAACCAAGAAGACTACACCAAAGAAATATCACCAGTTGTTGTGGATTCTCTGAGAGCTATGCAAAAAGACTCACAACTCACAGAGAATGAAAGAAAATCATTGCGATCCAAGCTGGGACAGCTATTATGGCTGGCACATCAGAGTCGGCCAGACCTGCTGTTCGACACTTGTATGTTAGCAACAAGCATAAAAAATGGCACCGTGCATGATCTACTACAGATAAACAAAATCATTGCCAGAGCCAAATCATCAAAGCTATCACTTAAATTCCAACCCCTTGGAAAAGACGAAGACCTGCACCTGATGGTATTTAGTGATGCTGCTATGGGCAACCTACCTAATGGTGGTAGTCAGGGCGGCTATATAATCCTACATGTAGGTGAATCCGGAAAATTTTCTCCGGTTTGGTGGAGTTCAAAGAAGATCCAATGTATTGTGCATAGCACCCTAGCCGCTGAAACCATCTCAATGTCTGAGGCAATTGACATGGCAATTTTTATCTCCACTCTATTTTCTGAACTTACCACAGGCAAACCTAATCCTAAAAAGCTTCCTATAATATGTGTCACTGACTGTAAGTCTCTCTTTGAGGCTGTAAAATCATCCAAATCAGTCCAAGAGAAAAGACTTAGAATTGAAATCAGTGGCATCAAGGAGCTGATGGCTGATGGACAGATAAAGGAATTTAAATGGTGCAAGGATAAAATGCAATTGGCCGACTGCCTCACTAAAAAAGGCGCCTCACCTTTGCTCCTAAGAAGCGTACTACAGGAGGGCAGGATAAATATACAGGAACAATCTATCCCATGATTTAATCCTCACAAACCCTATATCTCATTTCCCCTTCTTTCTCATCTTTCAAAATAAAAATAAATAAATAAAATAAAAAATAATAAAACAATGAAGAGATTTTTTAAGGCTACCTAGAATTGTCTCCTCTACACCTTCGAACTGACCCTTTGTAAACTTACTCCCCTTCACGTGAACTTACGGGATTTTGGGGGACTTGCCGGGAGGCCATATTGAGGGACAGTGACAAACGGTCCGAGGTACCATCTCTGTCGAATAAAGCCCTTGTTCAATCCATCCCCATTTGGTTGTTCATTTCTTTCAATTCCACTCTGACTTCTTCCGCTATCCTCTTGCTTTACTAGAACCAGATCAGGCTGAAAATAGAGTACTCTGCTGTCATGGCCCAGTTTTCACCTTCCACTCTTGATAGAATCCAAAAACCTCTTTGTCAGCAAATTATTATTTTCAACCTTATAACCCTTTCCAACATATGAAATGTTGTAAGCCTCTCGATGCTCTATCACTACTTCCATAGAAAGTGTTCAGATGCATTACATTTCTTTATTTTTCTAGTTCTAACCTTCATAGCTAAGATCCGCCATTTCACACACTCCTGGTTGCAAATGACCATACTTATCTTCATATTGGTAAGAGTCAAGTTTCACATGAGCAGTTTCTTCTCATTAACTGCTGCTCTGTGGAACCGAATCCCAAGAGGATTATGTATGTAGCATTCACCCTAGTCGGGTTGAGCCGGCTTCCTCCCTGACGGAGCAAGTCTCATTGGGATTTGTTTAAGGGCAGGGTCCCAAGTCCTACCCTGTTATTTAACCCATAACTGGAGGGAAAGGACGGATTAATACTTTTCCCAAGGGTACCAGCGCGCAAGTGACTGCAGGGCATTCAACTGGAATTCGAACTCGGCTCACCGATTTCTCTTTCCGAGCCGATATCCACTGCACCACAACGAACATCCGAAGGAAGAAAAAAGAACTGGTGTATATAAAGAAAGAAAAATAGTGGATATATAAAGTGAAGTGATATTAAGAAAGAAAGAAAGAAAGGATATTATAGGATGCTTCCTAATTGCTACAATCTTCTTAACCTATTCAAGTCTAGGGTTAACAGTTATCTTACTCACATATTTGCATAAATTATGTCTCTACTTTTAGTAACTCTTGAGCCTTGTAAAGGCTGAACGTTATTGCAAAAAAAGCAGTTTGATGTTAAGCCACATTTCTTCCACTTATGAACTATCAAATCAATGATGCACAATTAAAGTGTTTCTTTATCATAAAGGTAAAAGTTATAGAGCCATTGGTAAAATCCAACAATCTTCCTCAAATAACACCACAATCTGTACCCCATACTCTATAATCCTCTCCCTCAAGTCACTCTTGGCTCTTGTACAGGATTAACATTGTGAAAAAAAATTTGTAAACAAATTCCAGTGAACTCACATTATCCAGTGCTGTTCTCTAACCACTGGGCTATACAGAGGAAGACAAGAATTTTCATAAATGTACACTAATTACATCAACTTTCAATCGGACATGGTAATGCCTATGAATTTCCTGCTCGATGTCTGTGTTCTTTCTGTCAAGGGATCTGACCAAAGAAGCCTCACTATCCTTATACCTTCCCTTGGCACGCCTCTCACTTTGCCAGGAACTAAAATAGAAAGAAAGTATAGAAAAATGTGATCTTAACAATTGCCATCATTAACAGGAGCCTATGACCTTCACTCTGCTACAACATGGCCATAATAGCTGCCTTGTTCATGACACCTGGTTCATAACCAGCTTTATTGTCATTGTTCTAGTTTGTGAGACAAGTAGAAACTGGAAGGTTTCACACTTTCTTCATTGGAACCAGATTCAATAATGATTATTAACTTGTAATGATTATTAAATGTTACACAACTTCTTCAGTGTTTCTGTTTAGTAATTGTGTTGTTAATATTGTGCTGGGTAAGTGAGTTTCATTACCATAATACAGGAAATACAAAATTTTGCAGTTAATTAAGATGGGGATTTGTGATTACTAATCTGTGATGAGATTCATTATTACAGGTTACTTAATTTGAAATGAATAATCTATGCACTTATTCTGACTGCTTCCATCCATGACCAATATGCTTTTCAAACAGGATCAGATTTTATAATCATTGTTCAGCCAATACTCCATAAGTACAGGTTGTCAGAGAGCCTCAATCATCTTATGATTTAATGCTTTCCCACTCTTTTTCTTTCTTAATTTCTCTTCACTCTTTATTTCATAATATCTTTAATCTCTCTTTTCTTTCTTTCTTTCTTTCTTTCTTTCTTAATATCACTTCACTTTATATATCCACTATTTTTTCTTTCTTTATATCCACCACTTCTTTTTTCTTCCTTCTTAATTTTTTCTTAGTCTTTTTCTTTCTTTCTTTCTTTCTTTCTTTTTTTTTTTTTAATCATATCACCCCAAGCAAGACAATAACGCCACTGATGCGCAGGGGGCTACGTAAGGGTAAAAAGAATGGAAAAGAGAAAGCCAGAAACCACATCCTAAACAGGGAACAAGGGATGAGCCTCTTCACCTGTTCAATAGACGTGGGTGGAGTGTGAACCAGGTGATAGTTTAGTCCATCTATTCCAATTGAAAAAAATAAATAAAGAAAAGAGTGAAAAGATTGGAAAAGAGAAAACCGGAAACTGGATCCTAAACAGGAAACAAGGGATGAGCCTCTTCACCTGTTCAAAAGATGTGGGTGGAGTGTGAACCAGGCGATAGTTTAGTCTATCTGCTCCAGTGAAAAAAAAAAAACGTTGTTGAATTGCTAAGTTTTAACTTAGTTAAAGTCCAGGCAATGAAATTTCTAAGAAAACAAAATCAATCCTTCAATTAAGCATGAAAAGTTTTAAATTCTTTCTTAATATCACTTCACTTTATATATCCACTATTTTTTTCTTTCTTTATATCCACCATTTCTTTTTTTCTTCCTTCTTAATTTTTTCTCAGTTTTTTCTTTCTTTCTTTTTTCTTTTTTTCTTTCCTAATATCTCCTCACTGTTTCTTTTTTGCATTCTTTATTTTCTCTTTCTAAATATCTCTAAATTCTTTTATTTCTTTTTCTTTCTTTGTATCTTATTATTTCATTATTTACCAATATCTTTTTTCTCCTTTTTTAAATTTTCCATTCTTTCTTAACATCACCCCTCTTTCTTTAACATTTTCCACCTTTTTTTTTATTTATTTACATTTCTCTCTCTTTCTTTCATAAGTTCACCCTACTTTTTATTTATTTTCTAACATATTTTCAATATTTCTTTCTTAAGATTTCCCCACTCTTTTCTTCTTTCTTAATATTTATTTTTACTTGTATTTCCTATGAATCAACCATAATCATCTTACTAAAGCTCTCTAGCCTTGGGTGAATACTAGTCAAGGTGAAAAACAAAACTCAATTTGAAACCATAGATATGTCAACAGGAAACCATTTCACTATTTTTTCCTAGGATGTCATGACAGTTCACAGATAATAAAGAAAAGGAATCTGTGGAGATTCATGATTGTCTATGTCTTGAAGGGACTTGGCATCTAAAAAAAATGAAATGACAAAGAAAGAAATTCTTAAAAGAGCAATTTGCAGACTGTTAGCCATTATAATACAAAAGAAATAACCCAAATTAAAAATGATGCCACAGCGGTTGGTATATTGAAATGTGTATATAATACTTAATATGCTAATATGTGTAGAAAATAATAACAACGTATAAATAATTGATATATGATGTTTTTGTACAGTATAACACAATTTAACCATTACACATGATTTAAATTCCAGTATTGAAAAACTTCCAGGCAGTAGCCAATGAAATTTTGCCATTGCAATGAAAACACCCAATTTTTGATAGTAACTGATATGCTCAAAAGTACTTGAGGAAAACAAAAAATTAACTTTAAGCACTTTATTCACAATTTGAATCCCAAACTGTGTCTTATTTGAAAACAGGAAAAATATAATAAAAAACAAAACAGACTTTGTTGGTTGAATTTAAGAAAATATTTTTCAAGGTGCCAACATATATATGTGTGTGTGTGCATGTGTGTATGTGTGTGCATGTGTGTGTGTGTGTTTATAGTTATATGAGTGTGTGCATATGGGGGACTACTGTCATTTTCTAACGTATGAGTTTTTAGCAGCTCTAAGAAGCATACAACTAGAGTTACCCAAACATATGATCTAATTATAGTGGTGACGTTTTATGCAGAACCAACCACACTTTTTAGATGAACTGAATACAGCAAATTGGTGCACAGCATGCCACAAGGTCCCCAAATGATTCTCCTTAGGTTTTGAAACCAGAGTTGTCCTTCTTGACTGGTTGACACACAATTCTATAGGACCCAGTCTGTACTGCTATTTATCCATTGCTGGGGGGAAGAAAAGATGGATTCATACCTTCCATATGGATATTTTCATCGAAGTGAATGTCACAAACTTGACTGGAATTTGAACTCAGCTCTCTGGTTCCTCAATCCAAGTCACTATCTATGAGTGCAAATGTGTGCATGTGCATCTCTCTCTCTCTCTCATGTATATATATTTTTACAAACACATACATGATTGCAAGATTTTGTTTAATATACACTTCCAAAATTTTGTTTCCACTTACTGTCTCTCCTGCTTGTAAAATCTCTAAGATAAATAATAGCATTATCAATTGAAATATATCAGGATCAAACTTCTTTTGTAACTGAACTCATAAACCTTCTTTTAAATATGCATTGGTAATGATTAGTGATTTAGTATTAAGCCTTTACTGCTTGCTTTTTGTACTTGTAAAATCTATGATAAACATTAACTATAAATAATTAAAACAAGAATCAATTGCTTCACCAGAGTGGAAGACATTTAACAAGCCTTTCTATTAAAACTGTATCTATTACTGACATGTCAGTAATTATCAGTCCCCTTTGCTTTGCCATCTCCCATTGTACTCATAAAATTAGTGACACACACGGTGTATAAATAATTTCAATAAGAATCAATAGCCTTGCAAAGTGGAAAGCATTTTACCACCCTTTTTTGATATCAACATACACATGTCTCTTTCACTTACATGGTTGTAACTATGGATTTGACACTTTACATACACTATATATGCAACTGTGTTCATATTGATAATAACGCACTGTCTTTGTTTCCTCTTTTTTTTTTCTAGTGTTTTGTTTTCCATTTGTGCCGATGCATGTTTCGTTGAAGACAACACAAAAGCATTTTTGTAGAGAGCCTAAATGGCCAGCGTCTACGTCTTTTGGTCTAAATCAAGCATGAAGGGCAGCACTTAATGACATGTTATTTATAAGATAAAAGCCCCAGGCTTGCATGTTGACTCAACCCGTTATAATTGTCAAACAGTATTAATTGGGTTTCGTTGGCAAAGGTGCAGTCAGCGAAAAATCTATGATTGATGTTCTTTACGAGATTTCAATAGCTGGACATCATTATAGTAGTCATCAATGCCTTGGCCCATCCGATTTGACATTCTTACATTTTTTTCATCATTGCTCTTCTTTTTATGGTTCCTTCTTGCTAACACTTCTTACTCTTCGCTTTGCTCTTCCTCTTGTTGGATATATTCTTCTGTTTCAGTTTTTGTTTTATTTTTTGGAATTTTCTTACTCTTATTTTCTTGTTTTATTATTTTTTTTAGTTTGTCTCCTCTTACACTTTCACACATCAGCTTCCTCTCTCTATTTTTCTTGCTTTTCTTCTCAACTCCCTCTTCTCTTTCTCTCTAACAACAATTTGTAGTGATTTGTTCATTGCCAAGCTGTAAGCTAATGATGTGAGAGAATTCACTCAGCATAAACCTAAACAAGAAGAAATATAATATTTTTTTCATTATTTTTTTCCTCGTGTTATTTTGTTTTTCAAACTCATATTTTTTTCATTAATCATGATGGACACATACACATCAAAAACACACATAGACATGGCGTTTATCTATTTATACTCTTGATCACTCAAACTAGTCTCCCTTTTTGGTGGTCCCCTGTGATGTGCAGTATTTTTCATTTTTAGACCCATATTCATATTTCATTCTCTCTTTGTGTGAATGTGTTTATATTTTATATATATATATATATATATATATATATATATATATATATTCTATTGGGAACCATACATTGTAATGTGTTAAAAAACAAACACACATACAAAAATTTCAGTTTGACTGTTTATATGATGTCACTTTAAGGTATTTGAAATTGTTTTTATCAAATGTGAGAATGCTGGAATTAAAAATAAAAGATGCATAAATATACACAGTGCCGTTCTTGAAAACAAATGCATCAACATTTAAAAGTACTTGGGAAAAAATAATGTAAAATAAAAATAAATATGCACTTTAGAAAATTTAACAATAAGACAGAATAATGAACTCAGAGATTTGAAAAATTTAATAAAAAAATTCATAGACAAAACTTCTTGTTTATATTATTTATTCTAAAATGATTGAGAAAATTATTGCAGCTGAAATACAACATTTTAGTTATTAGACAGTGGTTATCATCCAGTCTATTTGATAAACCTATGAATATGCTCTTCCAGCAGGGACCAAACATTTTACTTAAAGTTCTCAATGTGATGGCTGTTTAGTAAATGAAAATAGTTAATCTATTTCAAAGAAGAATCTACTATAATAACATTTGAAGTAATATATATATATATATGGTGGGGGGGGGGTCCAATTACTTTGACAGTGATATCATTGGGAGTTCTAAACTCTTGGTAGAGCCAGTGCTGGCAGCAAAACCTCAACAGTGGAAAAGTGGATAATAATTACAACAGAACTCAATGGTTGAGCCAGCAGATGAAATGGGTTACGCATTACAAACATGCCATAGAAGGTGCCTCCCAAAATTATAAAGAGTTAGTAGAAATCTGTTGCAGTTTCATAACTGGATTTTGCACGTCTCATTCCATATGTGTTGCAGAAGGAAGTTCATAAAATTAAGTGTGAGGATTACTTCCTGGTAAGTTAATGTCCACCTTAAACAAATTTACACCATCAGCACTTTCATTCAGTGTCATTTTCTTTCACTTCCAAGCAACTCTTGTGAAGCCAATTGGTCATAGAGAATGTATGACAGGAGTAGATTTTGGTGAAACTGGAAATTTCTAGTCTTCAACACCATCACTGTAAGAAAAACAATCAGTAAAGAAGAAATTAAATTCTTGGATATGAGATAAAGCTGCCTCCAGCAACATATATATATATATATATATATATATTTTCTCTCTCTCTCTCTCTCTCTCTCTCTCTCTCTCTCTCTCTCTCTCTCTCTCTCTCTCTTCCACTGCCTTTCATTATCTCTTTCTATATTCATATTTGGGTAAAAGTAATCACATTCTTTATCTTACTTACATATAGAGACAAAAACTGTCTATCTTAAATGCAGTAATCTGTAATATTTATGTTAATCCTGTAAACTTCTTTGTAAAGTTTAGGCCATAGATTCACCATAGAATGTGTTGCTATTGTTATTTCTATAGCAAGTACATTTCCACAAGGTAGAGTTGCTAGTCCCATGCATAACTAATTTTGGATTTAACATATGTATGTCATATTAGCTCTGTAGATATTCTTTGGGGAATACAGGAGCCACAACCTCACCATTCAAATTGCTGCTCCTTGTGGTTTTTATATAAAAAGTAGCAAGCACTTGGTTTTGAATTCAGAGTTGTCCTAGACTGGTTGCCACCATAGAGCTTAGATTTACCTGCTATTAATCCCTAGGTGGAAAGAGAGAATATTTATGCCTTTTGCAAAGGTATTTGTGTGAAAGTGAATGCAACGGTCTTGGCTGGAATTTGAACTTGACACACCAGTTTCAGTTTCCAAAACAATAACTGCTACACTACATGCACACACATTTATATATATATATATATATATATATATATATATATATATATATATATATACTATAGTCATCCGCAGACAAATCTGTTTCACTGTATTACAGCTCATCAGTACGGCTTAGACTCCGGTCACTTCCTAACCCAGGATTGAAACCCGACCGAATTGGCATCAGTCGGCGATTCTACCCCTAGGTCACGAGCGTCCAGTAGAAGAGGGTAGGCTTTTTAGTGTGTATAAACACGCCCAATAGCTAGAGTGCTCCAATTCATTATCAAATGAGTGGTGCGTAAATGCCAGAGTAGCTACTGTTTACAAAGTCTACCACTCTTCCAGAGTGCTCAATCAGGGTGTGAGAGCGTAAATACTATAGTCATCCGCAGACAGATCTGTTTTGCTGTATTACAGCTCATCAGTACATCTTAGACTCCGGTCGCTTCCTAACCCGACCAAATTGGTGTCAGTCAGCGATTATATATATATATATAAGTGAATAAATACCAGTTGGTAACAATCTGCTTCATGTTTGAATGCCATGAATGTTCAAGCATGAAACAGACTGTTGCTACCGAGTATTGGTTTCAGTGTTCATTTTTATATTTACATACACTATCTCTGATACTGAGTACTTTTACCTATAAATATAGCATACTTAAAACTGCATATATATATATATATATATATATATATATATATATATATGTTAAAAACAGAAATAGGGGTTGTTTTCAACGAGAGAAATTTGTATAGAATAAAAAGTGCGAGAAGCTGTGAACATTTGTATAGATTTATTGTTGCTATTATTATAATTATTACTTGCTTTTTGTTTTATATATCAACTGGCAGAAGAAATACCATTAGAATCTCTCCAGAATCCAAAAAAATAAAAAAAGCATGAAAAAGAAAACAAACTAGCATACATTTCCACACACAGCAAAAACAACCCAAAATTATTTACAAAGATCAAAACATATATAGAATTACTAAAAAAAAAATGATAAAATAAAGGAAATCTTAAAAACAACTAAAATAATTAAAAGAAAATGCCAACCCTAAAATTTTAAAAACATCTTAACCTCATCAAAATTTGAGCAACACAAAATACAGGGGGTCACAAAATGCAACAAAAAACGATGTGGAGTATGCAACATAATAATAGAAGGAAAACATTTCAAGTTTGAAAACACATCTACATTTGAAATAAAAACAAATTTGAGCTGCAACTCTGATAACGTAATTTATGCTCTAAAATATAATGAATGCACAACAAAAATATAAGAGGGGGTGACAAAAGGCCCGAATAAAAGAATAGCTCTGCACAGAAGTAACATTAAACTAGCCAATTAGAGGAAATTATATATCTCCAAACATTTACATGAATGCAGTGGAGGTAAATTCAGAGTAATGCATATCTACCAAAATGCAGATTATAGCACAATCATGATGCAGGAAGAAATATTTATAAAAAGATACAAGCCTTCCTTCAACAAAACAACATGAAAAACCTAAGACACACACACACAGATGCATGAAGTTCAAACGCAATAAAAAAACAAAAAACACGCACACACACTAAATTCAAAAAGTATCCCATAAACAATAAAAAGAACTAGATGACCCATAGAGTAGAACTGAATGAAAATTGCAGAAAACAATTTTGAAGTATAAAGGCAAAATCAAATTTCGCTAGCCAGTGAAAAATTTTTTACAACCAACAAAAGTGACAGGAAAAAATTTAATATGTGAGTGGGAAAAAAGCCAACACGCATGCACGCATATGAACTTTCTGACCTGCTTACCAATTGACTTATCTATTTATACACGATACCTTGGCCATCATAAAAGCAAACGGATCTCGATATGTAAAATCACAAGTTTATTTGCCTTAAAGAGAGTCAACTTTAGACTTGAAACAAGTGTAGCAAAACAAATACCATTACGGATACTTAATATATCATACAAAATGGAAGTAATAATTATAATAATAGTAATAAAAAATCTATACTTTAAACAAAGGAAAGGGAAGACAAAAAAAAAGAACAGTACAGGGGGTGTTGGAGAAAGGTTAAGAGAGAGGTGGAAGTCAAGGAGATAGAAGATGGGAAATAGTGTAGCACTTCAACCTTTGGAGATTGTAGCTATCAGGGAAGCAAGCATGGTGAAGGGAGTTTCACAGGTAGGAAGTGTGAGAAAAGAAACTGATACAGAAGAAGTGGCAGTTACATTTGCCTATTTTGACGGTAAAATGGTTGGACCTAGTTGTCAATCTAGTTACACAAGTAAATTCATGAAGGTGGGGTACCATGGAATGAAGCCTGAAAATACTTCTAGAAAAGACAGAGGGATGCCACATTCCATCAGTGATAAAGTAACTGGAGATGAACTGCCAAATCAGGACCAATTACATTGCAGATCCTCCTTTAAATTTTGTCAAGAACCCCTGAGCAGATATGGGAACAGTATTCAGTGTATGGATGAATGGTAGATTTATAAATATGCAAAATGAATTCTGACAAGAAAAACTTTCTGGTTCAGCACAGTGACCCAACCTTCCTAGCAGTAGATGTAGCAATTGATTCAATATATTCATTCTACTTGAGATCAGTTGAGAGAGTGATATTGAGGAGTTGCTGTATATTGCTTTTAGTGCAATCCATATCAATTGAAAGTGGTTAAAGGAGAGCAGCTTCATTTTGGATGCATTAAAACTTATAAGCCATTTCTTACCCCAATCCATCACAGATTGGAGGTCTTTTCTAAGAGCAGAAGCAAGGTTTACTTTGTCAGCCCTAGCAGATTTCATATTGAGATGGAAGTAGATGATGGTGACATTTGCATAGATGCCTACTTGGGAACTGATGACATCAGGAAGAAAAAAGCATTGGACCTAGAATAAATCCTTGAGAGATACCTGCTTTCACATTCAGAATGACCATCATTTTACAGTTTGACAGGAATGATTAGATTAAATTGAACAGTTGCCAGTTATACTGTAGCTTTTGCAGAGGGCCAGTATGCTAAAGCCTTGTTGTTTGCTGTTCTTATCAAGAGCCTGATATATATATATTAGCACATCAGTAGTAGATCTGGCAAAGCAGAAACCATACTGCTTGTCAGAGAATAAGCTGTTGGATGTGAGATGTTGAATCATTTCAGCATTGATAATAGCCTTTAACAATTTGCCAAAATGTGGTAAGAGAATGATAGGGCAATAGTTAAGAGGGTCAGACAGCTCTCCAGAATTTTTAAAAACAGGTACTCCAGATGAGTGTTGAGTTGTAAGAGAATTTGTGATCAAAGCACTCAACTTTATCTGCTGTGGATGTGAGGACCTCAAAACTATTGAGTAGTGGAGAGATTAAGAGTTTGCTGTTGTTGAGCATACTTTTGAAGAGTTGCTAATAGTCTTTAGAGCCAAACCTGCAGGATGCTATACGCTGCTTCATTCTATTAGCAAACAACAATTTAGTATCATTTAGTACATGTTTGCATTCATTGTGAGTAGGGATTAAAAGGCACCTATTATTGTCAGACTCATCACTCTAGTAAAGCCAGAAGAAGTGATTCCTGTAGCTAATGGCAGCCGAGCAAGCAGAAGTGAACCTAGGGGAAGAATGAGGCTTAAATTAAAACTTCCTGGGTGGAAGGAGACCTCAACAGGGAAACTAAAATCTTTTCTCCAAAGGGACATCACAAAGGAAGTTGTGGAATGCATCCCAGTCAGCTCTTTGATATTCTGATAACAGGAGGTTTCTGGAAGGAGAGAGAATGGAAGGAGATATTAACAGAAACCACAGCATAATCAGAGTTTCCAAGAGGACAGAGCTGCATAGCATGGCAAGAGTCAGGGATAGAAGCGAAGCAAAGATCTAACAGTGAGCAGAGTCCATCAGGGTTATTGGGGAAACATGTAGGAATATCTACCACTTGTATGAGAGATTGAGTGATTGACAAGTTCATGATATGGACACCAGCAAGATCTGTGACAGTTTCCCAGCCACTTGGCATGGTGTGCATTAAAGTCACCAAGCACAAATATATTAGCAAACAAATGAGAGGAAATGGCCTTGTGTATATTGTCTGAAATGCACAAGCACAGAACAGTCAAGAGAGGAAGGGAAGTAGTAGAGAAAGAAAAGATAACAAACCGAGTTTAGTAGAGACAAAGACACATAGTCTGGAGATTTAAGAGGGAGATTTTTGCTGACATAATGTGAAGGCTATGCATGTAGACATTGAAGTCTTTCCTAAAAAGAGAAGAAAGGTTACCTGGGATAGAGAAATCAGAGGATTGCAACTACTTGCTTTAAAATTTAACTTTAGAGTAAGTGGAGAATGTAAAAGTGTAGAATGCAAATATACTAATTACCAAAAACATCTGGAAATTCCACAACTTAATTTTTGTTTCAGTTCCTTATATGTTCTGCAAAAACTCTTTTTTGCATTCTAAACTGTCTTTTAAATGCAATATACACATCCTGTTTATGCTAACAAATAATATTTGTGGTAGGAAAATCAAATCAAAATCTATAGAAACAATTTCTATCATATAAAAAGCCATGCACATTTTCCCTTTGATAAATAGAAAGGATTTAGAAGTGGGCCAATTTATCTGGTGTTGGAAATTACCATTAATTGCTGCATCACTGACTTGGGAAAATTTCCCCCAAGGGAGGTTTTCATTATGGGTCAGAAGAATCATGTTTCCTACAAGAAAGCAGACAGTACAGCCTTTGACCAAGTCTGTGGTGATGGCAACATTAACCATTTCCTTATAAGCAAATATTCATTGATCAAGTAGTTGGTACTACTATCAGTTGAAATTCATAAAATCTTTCTCTTAAAACAATTTTTCAGGAAAATAGCTTGCTCAATTCCAATAATAGTATGCAAATACATATAATGAAGATGGTAAAATATTAGTGGTGGGCTAAATTTGGATGATTAACTCAGAAAATATAATGTAAATGTACTTCTGAGGATTTACTAAAGAAATGCATCCTAAATAATTTTACAATAAAAATGGTTTTATTCTGAAAATGCATTGCAAATGATTTTACTATGAAAATGCATTGGAAATCATTTTTACTATAAAAATGCTATGAAAATGATTTTAAACAATAATTCACTGATGATGATTTGTATAAAAACTAAAATATTAACAAAACCAATCACATTTCCAGTTTCCTTTAATGAACCTTGAAGTTGTTGGAACCACAACCCAGACAACAATTGTTACATGGAGTTAACTAGTTAATAATATAGAAGGTGAGAAATCTGGGGAATATTCTGTAGGAGAACTTCCTAGACTAGTTCCAGAGTCATTTAGTGTGTTGTATTTATAGTATGAAAAATGATGGTGTTATAATGAAAAATTACTAGTTGACTTTGTTACCAAGAAAAAGGCCTTGTAACTTTCAATATCATTCCAACAAGTCAATTGCTCATTGTAGTATTTGTTGTACAGTGATACTTTATCTGTGTTCCAGCAACATGTAATAAATAATTCCCTTGGAGTCCAACCAAACACAAAGGACTTTTTTCTCCACAGGAGATTCTATTTAGGTTTAAATGTTGATAGCTGTCCTAGATCTAGTCATGATTATATTTATTTTGGATTCTCAGAATTCTGTTTTTCATCATCACAACAAAGTTTTGCCCCAGCAAATGTTTAAAAAGAAAGCAATGTTCCTTTGAAACCCATTTTCCGAACTTGAATTTTTCTGAAGCTTGTAAATTGACATGCAAGAGTTGACTGATTGAAGAAACAATAAGTAATCTGGTAAGATTTTTAATATTAAAATTCACTTAATACAAGACTTAAAAATCACTCAGGTGGAAGATTATTATTGAAATGGTGATTATGAAAGACATATGTGATATCAATGTGAGAAAAGGTCAATAGGTAATGATTGGCCCTTGATTTAAAGAGATCAAGATTGTTGTGTTCAGAGAAGCATCCACACAGGAAGATATTTAAAAAAAAGTAGAATTTAATAAAAAAAAGCTGTTCTGAATGGAACTTTCTTCCTGCATTTTAAAATAAAAAAGAAAATGTGATTGATTCAACTGTGGAAATAGCATGGAATGTTTTTGCTGCACGTGTCTAAAGCAGTAGAACTAAAGAATGGAGATCATCTGAATTATTGACGTCCATGTAATTTTAGACTCTCTCAAAACCGAAAAGGAATATTTTTATAGAGTATAAAAGATTTAGATTTTGTCATTAGATGCCTCTTACCAAGAAAATATGCAAATGAAACCCTGCCTGCATATTATATACTGATATCAGTTCAAAGGTTAGAATATATAGAGTGAGATGAGTAAACTGTCATTTTATATTTGTAATTTTGCACATGCACACACTGTCATCTGCACAGTATAGTAGGGTCAGTTCAGATGAAGAGCACCATGACACAATTCACTCTGCCAGAAATTTGAAAACAGCATGCTGTACTGCTTGATATTCATGTCAGTAAATTTGATTCAAACATTTTAAAGTGTTTTGGTGTCAATCTGAAGACAGTGTAGAGGATTCACAAAGAATTGCATGAGTCTAACAATGAATAGGAAGATACTTCAGCTAAGAAAATTCATTCTGATAAAAAAGAACACACAAATTTGTTGGTGAGGGCATCAAACTCAACACAGGGGCTTACATCAAGTGCTTTGAGAAGGTAGGGGTGCCCTGGGTCAAGAGGGTGGCTGCTGGAATACCTTATATGTCTGGCAGCATGACTCTGCTTCATGATACATAAACCCAGACATGGCTGTCAGACAATTTCTGTAACCACACCACTCCTTACACTGGCCACCTAACCCCTCAAACTACAACCCCCTTGATTATTATGTGTGGGATACAGTTGAGTGAGTGACAAAGAAAACTCCTCGTAAAACCAAAGATGAACTGAAGGCAAAAATGATGGCAGCATTTACTAACTTAAACAAGGAAACTGCCTGGAAGAGATCCAAAAGATTCCAAAGTTGTCTTGAGGCCATGGTTAAAGTCAATGGCGATTTTATTGAAGAAATTTACTCTTTGGTATTTCAAGATATTTTTGTGTAATTTTGGCAAATATATATGTTAAAATGAGATGTCAGTATTATTTTCATTTTTGCATAATTTAGGCAACAATTTATACATTGCATTCTGTATCGCCCGGTTCACACTCCACCCACGTCTATTGAACAGGTGAAGAGGCTCATCTCTTGTTCCCTGTTTAGGATGTAGTTTCCGGCTTTCTCTTTTCCAATCTTTTCACTCTTACGTAGCCCCCTGCATATCAGTGGTGTTACTGTCTTGCTCGGGGTGATATGGTTAAAAAAAAAATATTAAAAAAATAAGTAGATACTCTTGTGTTGCATTCCATGTCTCAATTGTGATGATCTATCAACAATTTCAATGCCTGAAAATTTTATTCACATTTCTTTTTGTTCTCCTTATTTTAGGACAGATGTAGTTGGCCTCATTTCTTAGAAGTGACAAAGAGGGAGAGAGAGAGAAAGGTAAAGGAAGAGAAAAAGAGGTAATAAATGTCAGCAGGTGAGCCAGGTACTATACTCTCCATATCTGTGATGTGTCTCTTTGCAGAAACCAAGTGTTCCGAGAAAAACCCAAATTCCCACTACCTTCAACAACATGAAAGTGTCACTGATATTTGCTGTTGCTAACACCTTCTTTCTCAAAAAGAATAATTAACTTTTCAGTTATAGCCATGCATGCATTGACAACACAAAATACAAAAGAAGAAATAGAATCTTTCTACTCCATACTCGACAATGCCAAGTCTCAGTGTAAATCACAAGAAATATCTTGGGAGACCTGAATACCAAAGTAGGCAAGGACAGTGAAAGAGAATATTTGGCAAATTAAGACAAGGAAACAGTAATGAACATGGAGAAATATGGGTTCAATGGTGCATAAGAAATGTCCAGGTAATAGCCAACATCAGATTCCAAGAACATCTAAGAAAATTATGGACATGGAAAAGCCCATGGGGAGAAGCTAAAAATTAAGTTGATTATATAATTATCAACAAGAGATTCAGGAATTCAGTTATCCACAGAAAAAATTATCCAAGTGCAAACTGCAGAAGCAACCACCTCCCAGTTGTCTGTAAACTGAGAATGAAACTGCAGAAATGGAAGAAGCCTAATGTAGCACCCAAATTTCAATACAGCAAACTCCTGAATGACCCAAACCTGAAGGAAAAACATATAAACAGTGTGAAAAGAAGCTACGAGGGACAAAATGAAAATGAAGACTTGAAACTGGACACACTAAGAAGAGCTTTACTAACATCAGCAAACAACATCATCCCAAAGGAAAATGAATGCAGAAGGAAAAATGAGTGGATTGCAAATAAGATTCTTGATATAATGCAAAGGAGACAGAAAACAATTCCAAGACATGGAATTGAATACAGGAAACTACACAAGAAAATAAAAAACAAATGTAGACAGTCTAAAAAAAAATGGCTCAATAAAAATGTGCAGAAACAGATAGATTAAGTATCACAAGTACAGGAGATATGTATAAAAAAAATTAGAAAAGTATCAGATCAAAAGATATGCTCATCAACAGGATGCATAAAATCCAAGAACAGGATGCTCATATTATAGAAAGAAAAATATATCAGTGATTAGATGAATATATTGAAGATCTCTTTCACAACAAAAGAGAACAACCAGCAATACACAGAAATACTAACAAGCCAGAAATATTAAAATCCAAAGTGGAAGCTGCACAGGCCAAACTGAAGAGAAACAAAGTGGCAGGGCCAGATAGAATTGTCATATAAATGCTGACAGCCTTATATGATTTCATCACAGACAAGATTATGAAAATAATAAATGTAATCTACAGCAGTGGTGATATACTAAAAGACCTAACCAGATCCATTTTCATAGCACTGCCTTAAGATGTAAACTCTACTGAACAATCAGCTTAATGAGCCATATACCAAAATTCATCATCTGAATTCTAATGAATAGATCATGCAGCAGAAACAGGCCAGAGATAGGGCAAAAACAGTACAGGTTTGTCAAAGATATAAAAAAAAGGAATGCAATGTTTATGCTCAGAATGTTATCAGAAAGAGCAATACAAATGCAGAGGGATGTGTACCTCTGTATTATAGACTATGCAAAAGCTTTCAAAAATGTACACTACAAAGATCTGTTAGGGGCTGTTTAGTAACATTTACATACGCTCCCGATCAAAAATATAAGACCACTTAAAAATCTTTAAAAGAAATTTTTTTTTACAGATAGATTTTAAACTCCTACCACTTAAGGTTACCAATACTACAATCTAAAAGGTTATGGAAACAAAAAGCTACATTCCAAACATTTTATTTAGAAATTTACATTTTTATAAAAAAATATAGCTTTTTGTTTCCATAACCTTTTTAGATTATAGTATTGGTAACCTTAAGTGGGAGGAGTTTAAAATCTATCCGTAAAAAAAATATTTCTTTTTAAAGATTTTTAAGTGGTTTTAAAATTTTGATCAGGAGTGTATATAAGAAAGACATTAGAATAATCAAGAGTCTGTACTGGCAGCAAACCACCTGCATATGGACAGGAAGTGAGTTCAGCATATATAGAAATATAAAAAGGGATGTAAGACAATGTGTCCTCTCACCAGATTTATTCAACTTATACAATGAAGCAATCTTGAGAGAACAAACAATTCTACCAGGTTATATCATTGGCAGTCATAATATTAACAATATAAGATATGCAGGTAACACAGTGCTGATAGCAGACAAGAAAAGGAAACTACAAAACCTCTTACAGAATGTAGTAAAGGAAAGTGAAAAGAAAAGACTGAACATAAATTACAAAAAGACTGAATACATGGTCATCAGCAAAAAGCAAAGACGAAAATGCCAAATGCTGGTCATAGATACGAAAATCAATCAGACAGAGGAATTTAAATTCCTGAGAATTGTTCTAATACAGGATGGAAAGTGTGATAATGAGATTTAAAGGTGTGCTGGGATGACCAAAGCTGCATTCAAAAAGCTAAGCAAAGTATTAAGAGACAGGAAAATTTGTTGGAAACAAAGAAAAGAGTATTGAACTGTTACATGATATCTGTCCTTCTGCAGCAAATGCTGGACAATCTTCTCAAAGATGAAGAACAGACTTGAAACAAGAGAAATGTGGTTCTACAGAAGGATGCTGAGAATACCATTAAACAAACATGTGAACAACAAGGTTTTGGAGAGAATGGAATTAAGAAGGAAACTTATACTTAACATCAGGAAGAGACAGTTTAAAATTTCTGCTATGAGGGAGAAGAGCTTGGAGAATCTGATACTCAAAGAAAAGACAGAGGGAAAGAGGAACAGAGGAAAGCAGCACATGACATACTTGATGGGCTTGAGCAAATGAATGGTAGAACAGAGCTTGGGAGAAATAACAATACAAAACTTGAGGGCTACAAGGGACAGGAGGAAGAAAGTTGAAGGTCATGATTGCATACATCCTGAAAAGACACAGCATATAAAAGAAGAACTACTACTCTGTGCATGCCCTCAGACTACAACTATGCTTTTGATGCTAACTCAAATAAAGGTAAGGGAAGCACATGCACCCAGAAGCAACCTTTGTCACCCAACCATCTCCCAATTAGTCTTTTATTCCTCGTGTATATGAGCATGTTTGCCTTGGTACCTTAATTCTTTGGGTGGTATGATGTTTCTGATCCAAGGAGGAATTCTGTTTCTCTGACCTCTAGGCAGATGAGAAACAGATTTTCAAAGTATCATGCCTTAATCTTTTTCTTGTTTTGAGACAAGCATGAATGGTTTTGGCATTTTTTTCAGAAATGATTTGTGGGACCAAGAATGCTTCCTTGATCCCTACAATTTTAATTTTGTTCAAAACTAGATCTCCCACATATACACATAAACTGTGCCTCTTACTCTGTAACTCTCTACTTTGAGTCACTCTTGAGCCTTGTCAGTCACTTAAGTGCCATATGTGATACATGCTTGGGTTATCATGTCTCGAAAGAGACATGACAAACTGGGCAGAAGATTATTCTGCAGTAGGTTGCCATTGCTTTCTGCAGTAGACTGGTTGCCACCTAAGGCTATAGAACCCAATCTGTCCTGTCATTTAACCTATAACTGGGGGGAAGAGATGGATTAATACTTTTCCCAAGAGTATTTGAGCGTAAGTGAATACAAGAAATTCAGCTGGAATTTGAACTCAGCTCCCTGAATCTTCGTTTTGAGTCGATATCCACTGCACCACAACGCACATCCCTTGATCCTTGTACAGGGTGAAAATTCTTAAAAAAAAAAAAGACAATTTATCACAGTCATAACTGCACCCTGTGGCATTCAACCTCCCAGCTCACCAACTTAGTTCAAGCCGAAGTTCAAACCAGTTCAGTAGGGTTTGGAATTATATTAACTGCACATATAATTTTATCATTTTCCTATAGCCTACACATTTTGTAACACTAATATAAAAAAAAAAACAACTTTCAAAATTTTATGTGAAAAATTAAATTTTTGCTATCCTGTTAAGATATCCAAATAATTTGTGAAATTCTGCTGCCATTCATCAACTTGTATGATATGTTACATTTTTGTTTTTACTGAAACGATGCCGGTTTCTGTTATAAGCAGACACTGCATAAATGTCAGTTGCTGGATGATCGAACAAACAACAGCTCTCAACAAACAACAGCTTAGTGTCATTTAAGATCCTCTTGCACTCATTACAAGCAGAAGCAACCATGAGGAGGAAAAAGGTTTAAGATGAAACTTACTGGCTGGGATGAAAGCATCAATGCTAGCTTTCATCCAGGAAGGGAACCTCAGACACACTGTCCTCAATGGGGAGGTTAAACACTTTTTCTCAAGGGATGTCTGAATCTGCTCCTTGGTAGCAGTAAGAAATTCTGTTTGTAGGAAGTTCCGGGGGGGGGGGAGATACTAATGAAAATGACAGCATGGTCAAAGTTTCCAAGAGGGTAAAGCTGCAAGTCTTGGCAAGAGTCAGAGATAGAGGTGAAGCAGAAAAATAGGGATACTGGGGAAGCACATGAGGAAATCCACCACTTGCATAAGAGATTGAGTAATTGCAAAGTTCATGTCATGGATGCCAGTAAGATCAGTGACAGAGTTTTTCAGCCACTTGGCATGGTGGGCATTAAAATCACCAAATACAAATATGTATGTGAATAGGCAGGAGGAAGTAGCCATATCTATATTGTCAGAGATACTGTCTAGCAGGAAACAGTCAGGAGAGGAAGGGAAATGATACAGAAAGAAAAGAGAGGTAACCAATTTTAGGAGTGAAAGATGGAGACATGTATGGGTAGTCAGCGGATTCAAAAGAAGTCACCCTAGCGAGGGAGAGGTGTTCACTAACATAAGCTACCAGATTGTGCATATGGACAGTGGAGTTTTTTCTTTAGAGTTAGCCAAGAATCAAAAAGTCAGAGGAGGGAATTGAGGGATTAAATTTTGTTTTGCAAAGCGCTAGGATGTCAAGGAACTTATAGTGGAAGAAAGATTCCATGCTGGAGGAGTAGATACGCATACCACAGATGTTTGGGAAAGATTCCATGCTAGAGGAGTAGATACACATACCACAGATGTTTGGGAAAGATTCCATGCTGGAGGAGTAGATACACATACCACAGATGTTTGGGAAAGATTCCATGCTGGAGGAGCAGATACACATACCACAGATGTTTGGGAAAGATTCCATGCTGGAGGAGCAGATACACATACCACAGATGTTTGGGAAAGAAATGTTGAGTGGCTTAGGTGATTTTGGTTTGGCTGTTTTATCTTTAGCTTTGTTTCTTGAGATGTAATTCTTCATTTTTGTGTTGTTGGTGAGGAGTAGATATCAGATAGAGGTGGCAGACACTCATTGACTGCAACATGTGCAGGAAGGAAGCTGCCTCAGCCTGCAGCATAGTGTGGCCCCAGGGCTGCCCACCAGAAGTGCTTACACTCTTAATGCTATGTAAGAGCTAGGGCTCCGAATTACAAGTTGGAGGCAGCAACCAGAAAACCGCTAACTTGGTACCCTTACTATGAAAAGTTGTTGCCACCAACTGCACACCTTACAGAAAAATTGTGAGAGCACCAATATTGAGATCTGAGGAGAGAAAGAGAACCAGCAACTACTTTCTAAGCAGGGAACAAGAAATGAGCCTTTACTCCTGTTCTATAGAAGTGGGAGGAGTGTGAACCGGGCGATAGTAGGATCAATCTACTCCAATAAAAAAAAGAATTTATAGTTAAATTTACTAAGTTTTGACTTAATAAAAGTCAGAAGATCACTTACTGGTTAAGTAGAGACTTGGACCAGCAGTAACAAAGAAAAAGCAAAAAAAATAGAATTGGAGAAGCCAGTAAAGTGAAAATGATGATCCATTTCGACAGACAAGGTTCATGTTTTTTTGGCAAAACCAAATTGAGCAGAGTGATTAAATTTAGTCCTACCTACCCTATATATGACACAGTGGCTGGTGAGGTTGGAAGGCGGGGTTCATTCATTTAGGAAAGGGGATGGCAGATACATGTCAAAAGAGAAAAAAATTTTAAAAAATCCATGTAAAGGCAAACATTCATTTAAGAATATCAATACAATTATAGAAATGTCAAAGACAGAAAAAGAAAACATTAAAAAAAAATACATGAAAATCAGTTACATCTAAAGAATTTAAAGAAAAATGAAATCTAATGTCAATTCAAACTGGACATGAACAAAATGGTAGGATCTTATTTTAGAAAAGAGAAAAGAAAGATAAGAAGAAAAAATATTACTGCCCAGAATTGGAGAGGCCTGTAAAGTGATAATGATGATCTATTTCGACTGACAAGGTTCTCATTTTTTGGCAAAATCAAATCGAGCAGAGTGATTCAATTTAGTCCTAACTACCCTATATATGACACACTGGCTTGAGAGATTGGGGGTCATTCATCTAGATATACAACCACTTTCTCAGATCAATGCTTAAAAGTGTCTTTGAGTGAGTGATGTCTGAGGGTCTTGGAAATGACCATCCTTCGTTGAACATATTGACTGGCACTACAGAATCACAAAGAACTTTAGCAAATAATAGAAACCACATCAGCAACAGCAACTAAATTGGATAGAATATTGTAATGACATAATCAAGATACTGACATTCTATACTACTTCAATTAAAAGTTTAGGAAGAAAAACCTCATTATTACTAGAAAAAAATGAAAACAGTCTGCTAGATAAACCTATTTTGTTGAAAAATTTAATAAATTTCAACTAAAAACAGTACTGGCTGTTTCAACAAGGAATGCCAAATGTTTCCTTATGGAGAAATGGTTAATATTACCATTTTTTTGACACAATATCAGATAAAAAATGGTAGTGTTTGGAAGACTGCATTATGCTAATCTGTTGTGGTGGGAGTCTGTCCCTCTTCTTCTTCTATGTGCCCTGTCCCTTCAGGACGTAGGCGATCATGGCTCTCCACGTCTCCCTATCCCTTGTGGCTCTTAGTATGTTTTCTCCTGTTGCTCCTGGCAACCCCCGTTCCGTCATCCACCTGATCAGGCCCTGCAAATATGTTATCTGCTGCCTTTCTCTGTCTCTCCTTCCTTCTATCTGTCCAGTCAGTATCAGGTTCTCCAGGCTCTCCTTCCTCATTGCATGTCCCAGGAACTTCAGTTGTCTCTTCCTGATGCTCAGCATCAATTTCCTTTTTGTTGCCATTCTTTCTAACACCTCGTCGTTGCTTGTGTTCTCAGTCCACGAAATCTGTAGCATCCTTCTGTAGAACCACATTTCGGCCGCTTCCAGTTTTGTCCTCATTTTCAATGATATTGTCCAGCATTCACTGCCGTATTGAAGAACTGACATCACGTAGCAGTCTAGCACTTTTTTCTTCGTTTCTATTGAGATTTTCCTGTGTGTTAGTATTTTGCTCATCTTCTGGAAGGCATCCTTTACCATGCCAATTCGCCTTCGGATCTCCGTGTCGCACATTCCATCTCTTGTTAGGACACTTCCTAGGTACTTAAATTCTTGTACTTGTTTGATTCTGTTATCCCCCACCTGTATTTGGCATTTTGGGTTGTATCTTTTGCTGATGACCATGCACTCAGTTTTCTTAAAATTTATTTGTAGTCCCTTCTTCCCTCACCCACTCTTAAAAAAAATATGAAGAAATAAATAAATAAGCCTTTAAAAATCTCTGGTTCCAGTAAAAAATAATCCATTATAACAGTCATCTTGGAAGCCACAATCATAAATTTTAGTCTTAAAGACACTAAAATCTATAATCTTAATGAAATAGAAGCTTTCTTTATAATTTTCTTCCTTTGATCTTTCATTTCTTACATTTAAAAATTTTTTTTTCAAATTCTTACTATTCCCTTAGTTTGTTTTTTTCTTTTGTTAATATTTCTTATATATATTTGACTTCTTTTGTTCTGATATTCACTCTTTTTACCTATATTTTCCATTCATTAATTCTTTTTGTGACTGTTTTTTTTTCACTCATTCTTCCACTGTTTCCTCCAATTCTTTACTCTTGCCCTTAACTATTTTGTTAATCTTCTCATTGTTTTTTCTTCCTTTTTTTCTTTCCTTTTTTCTTTCCTTTTTTTCTTTCCTTTTTTCTTTCCTTTTTTCTTTCCTTTTTTTCTTTCCTTTTTTCTTTCCTTTTTTTCTTTCCTTTTTTCTTTCCTTTTTTTCTTTCCTTTTTTCTTTCCTTTTTTCTTTCCTTTCTTTCCTTTTTTCTTTCCTTTTTTCTTTCCTTTTTTTCTTTCCTTTTTTCTTTCCTTTTTTCTTTCCTTTCTTTCCTTTTTTTCTTTCCTTTTTTCTTTCCTTTTTTCTTTCCTTTTTTCTTTCCTTTTTTCTCTTTTCCCTTTTCTTACTTGAAAATAATTTTACTCTTTTCATTTTTCTTTCTTTTATTTTTTAAGATATTTTCTTTCCTTTACTTTTTCTTGAATTTTTCTTTCTTCAAAATAGTTTCTCTCATTCTTTTTTTCTTTGTTTGATATATTTTTATTCTAATATCCAAATTACTTACCCTTTTCTTTAATTTAAATTAGCTTATTTTTCTCAGTTTCTCTTTTTTGCTTCTTTCATAGTTTTTACTTTTATTCTACTTCTTTTCCTAAATTTTGAATAAAAAATTCTTTTCAGTTTCTGACACATATTTACTAAAGCCATTTTGTTATATCTGCTTTGATTGGTTCTTACTTTCATTTTCTTACCCAATTATTTCCATTTATTTTTTTCTACATCTTCATCACACACACTAGGTGCCCCATACTTTCAACCTTGTGCCACATCTAAGCTGTGCTTAGAAAAATCATCATTTGCCCTCACATTATTTGACCTTCTTTGTTCATTCACTTTGAATATTCTTTTATTTTATTTTTTTTTTCTATCATTAATTTCTTGTACACATTCTTTTATGTTTTTTATCCTTCATTTTTATATATTTCTTTATTATTTTTTGTCTATTCTTTTATTTTCTTTCTTTTTTTTATCCTTCAATTTTGTAGTTTCTTTTAGCAATGTTACTTGATTTCTTTCTATAATTCAACTATTGTACACATTACATTTTCTTTCTTATTCCTTTTTATCCATTCTTTTTCTTCTTTCATTTTCATCATTCATTTTTTATCTATTCTTTTATTTCCTTTATTTATCATTCATTTTCATTCATATTCTTTCTTTCTTTATAACTATGATTCATTTATTCTACACATTCTTTTTTTTATTATTATTCCTTTTTGTTCAATATCTTCTGTGTTCTTTTTATTTTTGTTCTTTTTTTATCTTTTCTTTCTATCTTCCATTTTTAGCATTCATCTTTGTACATTCTTTTATTTTCTTTCTTTTTTCTATATATTCGTTTTTATACTATCCTTTATTTTCTTTATCATTCATTTGCTTTTACACAACCTTTTATTTTTTTTTCTTTCTTCCTTTTTTCTGCCATTATTTTTTTTCATAACCTCTTTTTTCTTTCTTTCTCTACTTTTCTAATTACTCACATCAATTCATTTTCATTGTCATTTTTTACTTTCTTCTTTTGCTTTAAAAACATAATCATTCATTTATCTTTCTATTTATTCTCTTCTTTTTAGTTATTTTCTTTAATTTCTCACAGTTTTCTTAATCTGTCTTTTTCATTTCTTTTGAAGCCTCTAATAAAAATCCACGTGTGACTATCTTACCTAAACCCTTCCCCTAACCATCCTGTCACTTTTTTTCTTTAAGCTGTTCTTTTGGTCAACAACTTAAATGCTAATTCCTCTCTTTGTGAGCCTGATCTAAGACGCAACCTTAGTTTGCAATCAAGTCATTCTAAATCTTTGCTTGAATAAAAGCCTGGCATTATCTTCTGAGAAACTAAAACTGCGAAAATAAATACTTCTAAGATAATACCTTTCAAAAAGCTGGAATTGCAGAGAAGATAAAGGAAGCAAAAAAAAAATGCTAAGTTATATGACCAGTAAATCAGTGACAGTAAAATAAAAAATACCAGACTTAAACTGACATCACTTGTGAATGGTGAGTGGGGAGGATCAAAGAACTGTGGAACACACACTGATAAGAGATCAAAAAAACAGATCAGTCACCTCACTGTGATAGCAGGCCAAGGCTCAAATATCATCACTGTTCATCTGATCAGAGCAGATCAACACAGATCTGCTATATTGATACTCCACTGGGACTCAAAGATAAAAAGCTATGCATTCCATTGGATCAATTACTCTCATCTGTGGTTTATTTAGTTTTAAAGCAGAAATGTTTCTTTTGCATATTTTTTATTTTAAATTCAGAAAAGAGATGCGATTCCCATTTTCTTATGTATTTTTTAACTGACTTTATTTATCTTTTGATGATATATTTTACTTATATTTTTCTCTAAAGACTTCTCACTGGTTTTTGTTTTTTGTTTTTTATCTTTGCTTTAGTGTGGGCAAATGCCATCTGAACATGTTTTTGGAAAAATTCCAGAATTTAAAGATAATTATAAGGTGTCATTGCCAAGGTAAGTATAATCTTGAGTGAAATTCAGTGCTGAACAGAAGATTTGCAGGAGACAATTTTAGAATCCAAGTGAAACAAACAGACTAGTGATCCAATTTGACTATAAAATGTATTATTTAGAATTCATGTCAGAAAACTGATAAAACAGTTAAATTTAATGACTGAGTTTTTGTGTTTTGTTAACATTGAGGTTCACTCTGTACAAAGCCTGAGGACCACTCAAGCAAGTGGGTAACAGAGTAGGAGACATAGTTTGAGTTTTGTTTAATGGTATATTAACTTCTGTGGGCTATTTAATGCCAAAATGCCATGTTTTTAGGATATTTTCTTTATTTTGCTTTTAAATATTCAGTTATAGTGAGAAGGTTGATTTAGTCAGATTTTGATGAAAAAATTGTTTTTCTTTTTTTAAAAATTCAAAATGTCTTCTATTTTGTATTTTTGAAAAGGTACTTTAAAATGAAAGAAAAGTTTGGTTTATTTTGTTCTATGGCATATCAACTTCAGTTGATTATTTGATGCAGAAAAGATTTTTACAATAGATTTGTATAAAATGATTTTTTTTTTAACTCTCTAGGGCCATTCGTATCATATTTGATACAGTATGAAAACAAGCCTTGAAAGAAATATTTTCCTGAAAAATTTTTTAAGAGAAATATTTTATAAATTTCAAATGAAAGCAGTACTGACTGCTCAGTCAATGAATACCAAATGTTTCCTTATAGGGAAATACCAAATGTTTCCTTATAGGGGAATACTGTATCAAATATGATACGAATGGCCCTAGAGGGTTAATAAGAAATCAGTTTATAGATCAGGTTTCATTAACATATTTTTGTAAAAGGGGTTTTGTCTAAAGTCAGATTTATTACTGGTATACATATTTTTTCTTTAAAAATATATTCCTGTTAATGTATATTTTTTCTTCAGAATTATATTGCTGATAATATTTTCTTCTCCAAAAAAGTATTGCTGGAATTTTCACTATAATGATCTATTGTTTTCTATTTTCATAGTGTTTTGACCCCAGTTTGAAAGTTAACTATTTCGCCATAGCTGGGACCTGGAAACAACAGCAATTAAGAGGTGATACCATGCCCCTCAAAACTTTCTAATTAGAGGCCTTGCTGTTGGATGCAGTTTATCCACAAACCCAGAACCCAGATGTAGTTTATTCTCATACCCAGGACACCTCATTGTGGTGGGGTTTACCCCTCTGCAGAGGTGCAGTTGGCATATTCTGAAGCTTCAGCTGACAAAGTAGAAAACACAGCTTATTTGGATATGTTTGGAAGATGACACTTAACCCTAGACTTGAACAGGTTAAGATTGCAGTAATTAGGGAAGCATCCTCTTCAGAGCAGTTCCACAAGGAAGGGGTTCATGGAAAGAAGCTGTTTGAGTGAAACTTTAATCTCACTAAAGGAATAAAAAGAGAATGAGGGTGGTTTGATAGGATGTGCATAGCATGGCAGGTTTTAGCTGTGAAGGCTACAACTAGTGGCATGAAAGAGTGGAGTTCATCTGAACACTCTCAATAGAAATAGTGATAGAGTAAGAAATATAGAAATAGTGATAGAGTAAGAAATATAGAAATAGTGATAGAGTAAGAAATATAGAAATAGTGATAGAGGAAGAAATATAGAAATAGTGATAGAGTAAGAAATATAGAAATAGTGATAGAGGAAGAAATATAGAAATAGTGATAGAGTAAGAAATATAGAAATAGTGATAGAGGAAGAAATATAGAAATAGTGATAGAGGAAGAAATATAGAAATAGTGATAGAGGAAGAAAGACTTGTAACACCTCATCTGTGAGGGATAGCTTATAGGGTGAAAAATAATTTCTCACCTTTTACAAAAAGTCTCACTGCAATGAAATCTATCAAAAGAGGAGAGTGAAGACTTGGTAGCTCCAGCCCATATATGACAGCAGTACTCCATTTTCAGCCTGATCTGGCACTTGTAAAAGTAGAGGATAACATGAAGTCAGGTACTTACTGGAGCAGTGCAGGGAACAAACCATTTTTCCAGCATCTGTCATAATGGATTGTACATACAAGTTCCAGTTTAGGTTAAGGGCTGAGTTTAAGTCCCAAAAGGTGCTCAAGGCACAGAGCCTCCCTGGGAGATCATTTGTTTGTCATGATTGATAAAAAAATCTGTGTATGATTGATGATGAGGGAATTCCACTACTTTTATACTTAAATTAAAGATTTATGACTAAAAGACACTAGAACTTTACCTATGCAATAAATATTGATAATTTTCACTTCTTAATCACTATTTCTTCCTCCTTTATAAGAATCTTGCTCAGTAAACCTCTACATTGAGTGGCTTTTGGCCGTTGTATTGGGTGAAATATAAGTATAAATATTTTTTTTACAGAGTTCATTTTGGGTTTTTAAATCTGTAATTTGAGCACCAATTTAAAAAAGATAAGTGAACAATTTTGTTGTCACTATTAATAATTATTTTTGCTCTTGAATTGAGCACTGTATTTGTAAGCACTGCTTTCCTTCAGTAGATTTTCTTCTGGAATTAAACTTGTTGATCATATTTTTCATAATAAATAAATAAATAGAGATTAGAAAGATGGGATAATGATAGTAAGAAGTAAATTAGAATAAAAAATAAAAATGTTATTTATAAAAATTAGAATTAAATACATACTAATATGAAGAGTAGATTTAAGCAAAAGCCCCTTTAAGTTAGAATAAAAAGTTTTCTTTCTTTCTTTTTTCATCTCTTTCCTGTTTTCTATGAGAAGAGGTCAAGACAGGGAAAAGTGAAAAAGAAAATTTTTGGTACAAGAATATATACATCAAAGGTAATAAAATCAAGTGAGAGGTAATAAAAAATAAAAAAAATTAAAAACATTTTAAGATAAAAAAACGAAAAAATAAAAAAATAAAAAATAAATAAATAAAAATAAAAAATAGAAATAAAGTTAGGCTAAAAGTAGCTTGACCCTTTGACCAGTAAAAATAAAGTTAGGCTTGACCCTTTGACCAGGGAAGGAAGAAAGAAAGTATGTATTCCCTAAAAATAGAAACTACTTGCTAAATTTCAAAATTAATCTTTATTTTGATTAGTTAAAAGGAACACACACATAAATTTTATATCTTCCCATATACATAAATAGCAAACAGATTGTTTCTTGTATTTAAATGTAAATCAATTTCACAACCAATATCATCTATCATTGTCTGATGACCAGATAGAAATCTTGAAACATAGAAATTTCGGTGTCAATTCATAATCATATGATTATATTATGCTCTACAATATTTATTGTATCAAGCACTTTTTATAAAAAAGCAAATGCCAGAGAACTCAAAATCATAAAATCTTGAGTCCTCTTTACCTGAATTTATTTATTTATATATATATATATATATATATATATATATATATATATATATATAGATATAGATATATATATGAAGTTGATGTCATAATGCAAGACCTTAGGATCCTTTCAGCCAACACATTATCAAAAGTGCTCATTGGCAGAAATGTTAATGATAAACAGGACACAAAAAATTACTTGTAGAAGGGAAGTTGGAACTCATTTAAAAACAAAATTTTTTAAAAAAAAGTAACTGTTACTCGAGATATGTCAACGACACTTTCTCAATTTTTGATTGTGGCCAGTGATGCAAATAATTTTCTGGAACAACTAAATTCTTTACATCCTTCTCTGAAGTTTACTATGGAGGTAGAAAAGGACAGGGCTCTCCCCATTTTGGATGTCCTGGTACAGCATAGGGACAGGGTTTTTGTAACTAGTGTATTTCGTAAACCCACGTTTACAGGTTTATATACCAGTTGGAGCGCATTTGTTCCAAAGTCCTGAAAAATAGATTTAATTGAGACTCTGGTTCATTGTGCTTTGATGATTTGTTCTCCTGGGTTCTTGGATGATGAACTTGATAATTTGTAGAGAATTTTTTAAGGTAATAGTTACCCAATTAACGTCATTAAATGTGTGATTGCTAAGAAAATCAAACGTTTCAAAGAACCAGCAGTTTACAGACAGTCACTGCTCAATTTATTTAAAATTACCATGGCTTAATAGGAAATGTCAGTTAATAACTGACAAAGTTTCAGTATGTGTTTCATCGTGTTATTTTTCAGTAAAGTTGTGTACTGTTTTTCAGACACAAACTGTATTTCCATCTTTTAATAAAGATAGGTTGACCTATTTTTGCAAAAATTTTGTTGTTTACAAGTTCAAATGCCATTGCAATGCGGTATACATAGGACGTACCAATCTGAGGTTGGAATCACAAGTAGCACAGCACATCCCCGCAAATGTACGTTTGGGTAGTCCAAGATGGTTTTTAAGAACAACTGAGGCTGTTCATGATTTGGTCATTGGACAGCACTTACTGAACAATCAAGACTGTGCCTCTAGGTATGAGGACACATGGTTTTCTGTCCTGCAGAGTGCCTTATCAGCCTATCATTTACGTGTTTTGGAGGCTGTATACCTGAAAATCTACCAGCCTAGTCTGTGCAGACAGAAAGAGCACTTCATTCACTCCTTATGATTGTTGGAGGGATTGTGAGTTCTTCTTTTTCCATTTTATTGCTCTTGTGGAACTTTATATTTACAGACCCCTTACATTTTAATTCATTTTTGATTAAAATTTTTTTAAACAAGTTCCAATTTCCCTTCTACAAGTAATTTTTGTGTCCTGTTTATCATTAACAATTCTGCCAATGAGCACCTTTGATAATGTGTTGGCAGAAAGGATCCTAAGGTCTTGCATTATGATGTCAACTTTATTTAAGTCCATTTGTTATCTCTGTGGGTACAAGTCTCTTTGTTTGTGTGTATATATATATATATATATATATATATATATATATATCTTAATCATTTCACCCCAAGCAAGGCATTTCACTGCCACTATTGTGCAGAGGGTTACATAGGGGAAAGTAATGAGAAAGAGTGGTTAGTTATAGGAAATATCGGAAGGAGGGTGATAGACGGATGAGGATAATGAGGATGAGGTTTGGGTAGATGGGAAGAGTGTTTGAGAGAATGGATGCAAGTTAGTGTGACAAGAGGTGTCTATTGACCTTACATTTAAGTTCCTGGAGATTGTATCTGTCAGGGAAGCAAGTATATAAAAGGCAATTCCACAGGCGGGAAGTGCGAGAAAAGAAGCTGTTAGAGTAGAAATTGAAGTTACATCTTATCTGTTTCACTGTAAAAGAGTGGAACAGATAGGTAAGCCAGAAGTCATGAATAGGTGTATATAAAAATGGTAGGAATTAATAAAGTTGACAGCTATGGTACTATTATCATAATTGATCAATCAGTATAATTTAATGAATCAACAAAAAGTACAAAATATATTGTTAACTAGGAGAAAGAATGACTTGTTAACTTCAATGCCTTTAAAACAAAACTGCCCTCCAGTAATCATATGACAGACCCCTTTTTCTGCTTTCCATCAGCATGACTGATGCTGACCTCCAGGAGAGCAATTCCTTACACCTTATTGAGCCAACATTCTCTGCTGACATGAAATGGAAAAATAATATCGAATCCATTCAAGATGATTCATTGTGTTACGCTAGATAGTTTTTCTCTCCATAGTCTATCCTACATATTTATAAATCTGTCATTTGTTCATGTTTACAATATTGCTGCCACATATGTTTTAGTGCTCCTGCTATATATTTGAAATCTAAACTTATTTATAAATGGAACTTTGTCTCTGTGTGTGTGTGCGCGTATGTGTGTGTGTCCGTTACCTATAGACTCCAAAACAGCTGAACCGATTTTCTTGAAAATTTACACAGTTGTACTATAAACATCTGCAAGTGTTCTTAGCTAGGTTTTGTGTCGAGGTACCCCTGATAAATATTGAATATTGATAACCGAAAAAATTGGGTTATCGAAGGAGTGGTCTGATTTTAATCAAATTTGATACACTCATAGACAAAGACATAAGAAACGATATTCAGAAGTTTCAAGGTTGCAGTTCTTACAATAATGCAGAAAATCGATAATATATATATAAAAGGCAAGATGTTTGTGTGTGTGCGTGTCTGTTTATCTGCCTGTATGTCTGTATTATTTTCAGCCCTTTTATTTTAGTTTTTGCTTTGGGTTTGGCTCTATATAGGTATAATTGTAATTCTTAGTCTCAGCCATGATACCATTTACTCAGAGGACTTATTTAACCTTCAAAATTCAGTTTACGATGAAAACAACTTATTTGATATCAATACCAGGAAATCAAAATTTGACTTACATTCATTCATTTTTCTTTCAGTCTACGGTTTTGCTTTAACTGGAAACAACTATTGCTTTTTAGTCTTTCGTGCCAACGTCCAAAGAGTCTGATCTCCAGGACCATGGATTAGTTTTAAAGCTTTCATTACAGCCAAGCAACGCCGGGCTATACTGCTAGTTTCTTTATAAAATCCAAACAAGAATCTGTAAATTTGTTATTCTATTATTCCTTACCGGGCAGCTTTGTATGAGTCACTTTTTCACCACTATAAAGGTGCTTCCCTGTTCTGCAAATACTTTCATGATAATTGTTCAGATAAGCTCTTTCCTATGATACCAAGACTTTATGAATATAAGTGCAGTTCTATATTGGCAACAAGGTCTCATCAATTTACAGTTGAAGTGACTAGAATTAGCCGTAAGTTCCTTGTTAATGATTTTTTTCTTTTACTTCTCATTCATGAAAAACACTTCCAATTTGAAGGCTTTCTAGTTAACTTTGATCTCTAAAAATTTAAATGCGATCTCACTCATCATTTACTGTCTTCCTCGTTGCTCTTCTCTTTCTCTCACTGATTAGTTGTGTTTATGCTTTCTTATTCCTTCACACCCAGTAACTCGAGTCATTTTAATTCCTTAATTGGGGTAAATTCGATTAAAGAAAAAAATAAACATAAAAATAAATCAAAAGCTGGAGAATTCACAATCTGAAACCTTCTAAAACAAAACAATTACTGAATATTCTTTAACATTGCTAACAGCAAAAGCAAACTCTTGATTTTGAGAGATTCTGTCACTTGCAACACTAGAATTGCAACATGCCTGAGCAACAGTTCCTTGCTCAACTTAAAGATAATTTACAATTCATTATTATCATATATAAATATATAATAAATATTAAAATGATCAAAGCTATTACAGTAGAGTTTATAGCTATACCTTTAATTACATTTATTAAAATGATAATTAGTAACTCATAATGCTAATATGAGACACCTATCAAATCAATGCATAGTTTAGAATTGTAATAACTATTTTGTATATCAGACAAAATAGAACAAAAAACAAATTCATTCAACAATTCCTACTGATAAATATTTTATGTCTTTCTATAATTTTGCACATATTTTTTTAAATGAAAACAAAATTAAGATCTATTGTGATCCAAGGCATTGCAAATATGTTTTGTTTTTTTTTTGTTTTTTTAATATCTGTAAATGTTTACTTGGAGATTTTGAATTTGCCCAAAATGTCATGCTAATCAAGTGCTTTTGATATTATTGTATGTTATCACCAATATCAGACATGGTGATATTTTGCAAAGACCAAGAGTGTTCTCTTGGGTTTAAGGCAATGATTTACAGCTGCCATGATCCTCTTAAATGTGCCAAAGAAATGAGGGTCTGCTTATCACATTCAAGCAAACACTGAAAAAATTCCAAAAAGAACTCTAAACCCAGGTGTTTCATATTAAATAAACAGCACAGATAGCTGACTAGAAAGATTGAAATAAAATAAGTTCATATTTTTATATATATTTTTGTGAATATGGTTTTATATTGTATTATAAATGTATACCCTTTGAAAATTTTGTTCATTTTACTATGATATTTTCACTTGCTCCTTGTTGTGCTATTGCTTAAAAAGGTTGTGGAAAACTGGTCTGAGGATGAAATTGCTCAAATATAATGACAAAAGATAGCAACCAAGCAAAAGAGAAAGAAATAAGAAACATCTAATTGAAAAAAAAAAGAAAAAATACTCAATAAAACCCATGTGTGTGCATTGTGGTCTAGTGGATATCGACTTGGAATGAGAAATCGGAGAGCCAAGTTCGAATTCCAGTTGAATTCGTTGCAATCATATACGCACAAATACCCTTGGGAAAGGTATTAATCCATCTCTTCCCTCCAGCTATGGGTCAAATAACAGGACGGATTGGGTTCTATAGCCTTGGTTGGCAACCAGTCTACCACAGAAAGCAATGGCAACCTACTGCGGGATAATGTTCTGCCCAGTCAGTCATGTCTCTTTCGAGACATGATCGCCCAAGTGTGTATCACGTATGGCACTTAACTGACTATGTATACTTTTTCAAAATATTCTCAGAAGTACTAAAAATTGTTATCATGACAAGAGGAACATTATCTCCTATATCCACTTCATGAAGAATTCTTTCAAGTGGACAGGAAAAGAAATAGTCAAATGTGACATCAAAATCAAGCAGATACATAAATTATTAATTTAGTAAATACACAAAAATTGAAAGCGTCATAAGACAATGATGCATCTTCATACCAGACTTATCAAACTTGACAATGAGGAAATCCTGAGAGAATTAGAAGTCTTATCAGGATTTATTATTAGTGGACACAAGCTTAACAACATAACAGATTCAAATGACACAATGTTCATTGCAGACAGAGAAAGGAAACTACAAAAACTCCAAGAAAATGTAGTAAAGACAAACAAAAAGAAAAGACGAAGCATTGATTGTAATACGAGAGAACATATGGTTGCCTGCAATCAAACCAGCCCAATATCCAAACTATAAATCAGAGATTTCAAAATCAAACAAGTACAACAATTTCAGGAAAGTGCTTTAAGGGAAGATGGAAAATGTGACCACAGATAGGGAAGAATAGTGAAAGAAATCTTCCAGAAAGCTAAGCAAAATATTATAGGGGTTATGGGAAATGCTTAATTTCCCCAACACTATATTTTTTAGGCACACAAATGAATGACGAAACTTGCTTATAGAACAACAACAAAGAATGGTTTATTACACAGTAAACGTACAAGATTGGTAGTATGTAAGTGTCCATGGTGAAGCTAGCAGCAGCGTCTTCCGCGAAAGCATTCCATGGGGAATCAGTAGCAGCGATGTGAGAGAGGCGTCCGTTACTGCCGCGGGCTCATGGCTCTCTGGCTTTCCTCCGTTCTACCTACAGGACTAGGAAAAATAGTTCTAGAGAGGAATCAATGCGCTCCGCCCATTGATTGGTCAGTGAGTGACCGAATCTCCCGTCAGGGGCATTGATTCGCTAAAGGAAATAGATCTGTGGCTGCTACAATATTAAGAAACAGGACAATTTTGGAAAAAAAACAATGAGTGCTGAAAAGACATGTACTAATGTTCAAACTGACTGACAATTAGCCAACATTTTGACAACTGTTCTCATAAACAATATAATAGTTTAAATAAACAATCTAATAAATACTGTTTAATATTTTTGTTGTCAGTTTTCAAGAACAAAGAAAATGTATAAATTCACTTTCCCATGTTTCAGTCAGTGAGTTAAGTGCCATACATGATACACATTTGGGCAATCATGTCTCTTTCAAGACATGACTTATTGGGCAGAAGATGATCCCTCAGTAGATTCCCATTATTTTTGGAAGATTGATTGCCAGCCAAGGCTATAGAACCCAATCTTTCTGGTTATTTAACCTTTAACTGGAGGGAAGAGATGGATTAATATCTTTCCCAAGGGTATTTGTGTGTAAGTGAATGCAAGGAATTCAACTGGAATTCGAACTTCGGATCCCTGATTTCTCATTCTGAGCTGATAACTACTGCACCACAATGTGCATTCCTATGTTTAGGTTTTCTAAAATTTTAATCATCACTTTTTCAAATAATAAACATTGCTAAGGAGTGAAAATAGTTAAAATAACAGGGGAGATCTGTCCTTAGAAAACACAATATTTTTATTTTATTTTATTTTATTTTATTTTTTTTGGCAAGCATAAAGATCAAAGATTGCCAAAATTTCATTAGGAACAGAAGAAAAGTGTGCTGAACTGTTATGTTATACGAATCCCCTTGTAATCCTCTTGGCAATGGATACTGGAGAATTCAAAGATGAGAAAGAAACTTGAAGCAGCAGAGATGTGGTTTTAAAGATGGATTCTGAGAATACAAGTTGTTCAATTTGTTAAAAGCCAACTACAACCTTTGATAAGTAATAATTAAAATAAAAATCTTGAATTAGTTTAGGTTCTTACCTATAACTTATTATTACCCACAATCCCATTTTTTAGGCAGCAGTAATATCTTAAATTATTACCTGAGCTTTGTTTACTGTTTCTAAATAGTACATGGTGTAACAGAAATACCTTCTACATTTTAAACTCTCACTTGTGTAGTGCTAGTCAACTTAAGGCAAATGGCAAAAGTGTCTTTTTTCTAGCTAATATCTTACAATTTTTTTGAATACCATCAGTTCCCATTATGGTTTATACTGGGAATTTGTTGTTGAAATGTTTTGTAAGACTGGTGAATCTCTACTTGTAAGCAGAGAGCTTTTCATGATCATTTTATGTTCCATCTGAATGATAGTGTTCCAGATAGAAAATTGATATTGCTAGGAGTTGAAAATTTCAGGGCCACAGGTTCAGTGCTTAAAAGAAAACTACCAGGAAGACCTCAAACTTCCAGGCGATGGAAAACTTTAGAAATCATTTACAACAGTGTATAGTGAATAGATACCACCATTTAGAGGATGTCAATTAAAACTAAATGATTAAAAACTGTAAAGCAGGTAATTTGGTCTTTTTGTCAATGTTTAAATTGTGGAAGGTAGTTCTTCCACACCCTGTATAATATTTCCATCCAAGCAGCATTATTAACCATATAGAGATTATCTGTTAGTTTGGTAACTTTTAACAGCAGAAGACATTGAGTGCAAGGGAGAGTGCAAAAGTAAATGTTACATATGTAACAAGTAGATAGATTAAAATATATTAATATATAGATTTTCAATATATACTTGCACTTACTCTGTTCAATGCCATCATAAACTGAAAGTGGTTTCAAGTCAATATGGATGCCTTTGAGCAAGCAGCCAACTCTCTTGCATTGTATCTAATGTAGTTATCATGGACAGGTGTTACTTTGAAATTGAAACTGGTCACTACCTACATCCATTAGAGGCAGAGGAAATATTGCCAGAATTCTGCCACAGATGGCGTTGATATTTTGAGCTTGCCACTTTCAGCTTTGCTGTCATTATCTACCTTGAAAAGTTCTTCTGCTGAAATTTCTAAAGTTTTTGTCCCCACCATCCACAACCTAGTGTAATCATTATATTTCAACCTCTTACTAGTGTACTGTGCTCATCAAATTGTATCATAAAATGACAGAATTGAAAACAAAGATGGAGAAATGAGAACCCTGCTTGCTAAAAATATGTACAGATCGCCATCATGGAAGGCCATAATGATGTAATGCATTTTCTTTATCAGATGAAAAATGTCATTATCTACCTTGAAAAGTTCTTCTGCTGAAATTTCTAAAGTTTTTGTCCCCACCATCCACAACCTAGTGTAATCATTATATTTCAACCTCTTACTAGTGTACTGTGCTCATCAAATTGTGTCATAAAATGACAGAATTGAAAACAAAGATGGAGAAATGAGAACCCTGCTTGCTAAAAATATGTACAGATCGCCATCATGGAAGGCCATAATGATGTAATGCATTTTCTTTATCAGATAAAAAATGACTTTTGAAAGATTAATAATGTATATTCATTTATATTTTTGAAAGTAAGAAGCAAATGTTTCTTGCTTTTCCAATCAAGTAAGAAGCAAATGTTTCTTGCTTTTCCAATCAAGTAAGAAGCAAATGTTTCTTGCTTTTCAATTTTGATGTTCAAAAATTTAAATGCAATGTCAGTCGTTATATTCATTCCAAAAAATTATAAAATACATAGAAGAATCTGCTATGTTATTAGTCCTGATCTGGCATCTTGGTTTCCATTACTTTCCAATGACCATAATATAGACAATGTTGAATCATTTCACATTTGGAATGGGTAGATGTAAATTCTATTCTAACGATTTTTTCTCGTGCACTTCTCACTTGTGGAATTCTCTTCTGGCCTCTTACTTTCAAGTTCACTTTGGTTTTTAAAAATTGAACTTTCTGTCTTCTGAATTCCAGCCCTTTATTGTCCCCACCACTTAATTTTGTTTTGTTTTTTAATTCTCTCGTACTTAGTAACCCTTTGGTCCTCTGTGGCTTTATTGACTTGCTTGAGGTTGAGTGACTAAAAAAAGAACAAAGACAAACTCTTTACTACTACAATGCTATAATTTGAGTCTATCTCACTAAACAATATGCGTGCTAATTTTCTCCATGTGTCTTTTGCAACTCCTATTTTGTTTTATGCCCCAAATAAATTCTCAGTCTCCCACAACTGACACACAATCAAACCTTGTAGATCAGGAGAAATAAAAACTCTTTCGCTTTTATCAAACACGTCTTATTTTTGTTTGTTGCTTTGTAACTTATGTCACATTTTTTTATTTACAGGAAGGTCACCATTACAGCATTTACAGAGAAGAAGTTTATGACCAACAAGGAAACTGCTGCTAACAATTAAAAAGAGACAGTTTAATTTTTTTAGGTAAATAATTAGGAAGGAATACTTGGAGAATTTAACACTCATAGGGTTCATAATATTTATTTATGTATCCTGATAATGATCTTATCCACAAGATAAATGAATATTACTATAATTTAGGTTGATGTGATTATTCTAGTTGACTAATTAATGCCTTTATTTTATTATTATGTACTGTATGCTGCTCCATTTTGTGTTGAACATAGGACTGTATGCGGCTTTTCAGACCTGTAAATAACTTTATAACAGATTGCATATATGTACTTATAGTCCCTAATGAACATTTTTGGGAACTGATTATTTCCACCATACATTCTCAAATTCATTCAAAACTACTTACAAACTTGCAGGTCTTATGACAAGTAACTGCTGTGACAATACCTATTGTCATAATAGCTATTATCACATTTATTTATATTGTTTATTTGTGCAGCAATCCATCTTGAAGACATATTTAATTTATAAAACTGACAAGGTGCATCTGTTCAGTTTTTTTGTAGTATATTCTTTCTAGTACATAAACAAGTTATTTCTTTTCAGGAAATTTCATAGAAATTTCATAGAAATTTTTCAAATATTTCTTTTCTTAGACTGGTTGGTAACCATGGCTAGAAAGGCCCAGTCTGTTTTTCTATTTAATCTATAGCTGGTGATAAAAGAGATATAAGTGGGTGTTAGGAATTTGAAATCAGCTCACTGATTTTTATTTCTTTATTTTATGTTATCTGCAGATCTTTATTAGCAAGGTAGAAAGGCACAAAAAGCAGGCTCCCACACAACGAGAGATGTAAGGTAAAGTTCAGCAAAAGGAGTGACCTTTATCTTTAATTCATGCAGCATCCTTCTTCTTCTTCTTCTTTATGTGCCATGTCCTTTCAGGACATAGGTGATCATAGACTTCCACTTGTCCCTATCCCTTGTTGCTCTTAACACTTTTCTGCTTGGTATCTCCCCCCAAATCCCGCTTCCCCATCCACTTGTCCATCAAGTATGTCTTGCACTGTTTTTCCCCTTTTTCTCTTTCCTTCTATCCGTCCTGTGAATATTATATTCTCCAAGCCCTCTTTCCTTATTACATTATTTCAGCTGTCTCTTCCTGATGCTAAATATAAGTTTTCTTTTCATTTGCATCCTCTCTAAAACCTTGTCGCTGCTCCTATGTTCAGTGCATGTTATTTTCAGTATCCTTCTGAAGAACCACATTCTGTTGCTTTGAGTCTCTTTTTCATCCTTGAGGAAATTGTCCAGCATTCACTGCCATACAAATGAACAACTATCACATAACAGTCTAGTACTCATTTCTTTGTTTCCAATGAAAGCTTTCTGTCTCTACTCAGCCTTTGAAATGAATCCTTGGTGATGCCAATAAACCTTCAGATCTCACACTTTTTATCCTCTGTTAGAACACGCACCAGTTATTTAAATTTATATACCTGACTGATTTTAGTATCTCTGACTTGTAGTTGGAATTTTGAGTTTTTCTTTTTACTGATGACCATTCATTCAATTTTCTTGTAGTTTATATTCATTTATTTCTTTTTGCTTTCTTTAGCTACTCTTTGTAGGAGGTCTTGTAGTTTTCTTTTCATGTCTGCTATCAGCATTGTATCGTCAGTTTATCTTATATTGTTCATATTGTGGCTGCGAACCCAGGATTTACTGTATAAGTTGAATAGATCTGGTGAGAAGACATATCCTTGTCTTACATCCTTTTCTATTTTTATATATCTGCTGAACTCATTTCCTCTACATATGCAGGTGGCCTGCTGCCAGTACAGGTTCTTGATCACTCTAATGCTCTTCCAGAATATGTCCAGGTTGTCGTGCGTCTTTATCAAGTCTTTGTGGCATACTTTATTGAATGCCTTTGCATAGTCTATGAAACACAGATACAGGTTCTTCTGCATTTGTATTGCCCTTTCCAACAACATTCTGAGCATAAACATTGTGTTCCATGTTTCAGTGTCCTTGACAAAACCACAATGTTCTTGTCTTATCTCTGGCCTGATTCTACCATGCATTTTATTCATCAGAATCTGTTTGATGAGTTTTATCATGTGACGCATTAAGCTGATTGTTTGGTGAAGTTCACATTCCTTTGCATTTGGTGTCTTTGACAGTGCTATGAAAATTACTGATTAGGTCTTCTGAGATAATTCTGTAGATTTCTTTTATTATTTCTGCAATTTTGTCTACTCCAAATTTGTCTAAGGAGCATCCTAAGAATATTAAAATGATGATCTGGGAAGAATTTTAATAAAAAGCCCCAGAAATTAAGCTGAAAGAAACACTAGTCACATAAGACAGTTGAAGGATTTTGTATTGACATATTTAGGAACGATATTAGAATAACAGTAAATGATACAGTGCTGATTGCAGACACAGAAAGGAAATTACAAGACCTCTTACAGAAGGTAGTGGAGGAGAGTGACAAAAAAGGACTACAAATAAACTTCAAGAAAACTGAATGCATGGTCATCAGCAAAAGGTGTAACCCAAAATGCCAAATACAGGTGGGGGATACCAGAATCAAGCAAGTACAAAAATTTAAATACCTAGGAAGTGTTCTAACAGGAGATGGAAAGTGTGACACAGAGATCCGAAGGCCAATTGGCATGGCAAAGGATGCATTCCAGAAGCTGAGTAAAGTACTAACACATAGGAAAATTTCACTAAAAACAAAGAAAAGAGTGCTGGATTGCTATGTGATGTGAGTTCTTCAATATGGCAGTGAATGCTGGACAATATCATAAAAAATGAGGACAAAACTAGAAGCAGCGGAAATGTGGTTCTACAGTAGGATGCTGCGGATATCGTGGACTGAGCATGCAAGCAACGATGAGGTGTTGGAAAGAATGGCAACCAAAAGGAAATTAATACTGAGCATCAGGAAGAGACAACTGAAGTTCCTGAGACACGCAATGAGGAAGGAGAGCCTGGAGAACCTGATACCGACTGGCCAGATAGAAGGAAGGAGAGACAGAGGAAGGCAGCGGATAACATATTTGCAGGGCCTGATCAGGTGGATGACGGAACGGGGGTTGCCAGAAGTAACAGGAGCAAACATACTAAGAGCCACAAGGTATAGAGAGATGTGGAGAACCATGATTGCCTACGTCCTGAAGGGACAGGGCACATAGAAGAAGAAGAAGATTAGAATAACTGAAGAAAATTAATTTCGTAGAAAATGAGTTAAGCAGATATACCAAAATACAAAGAGGTGTAAGACAAGGTGTAAGACAAGGACATATTCAAACTATACAGAAAGGTGATTCTGAGAGACTTAAAAACTGTAACAATATTTATTATTAGTTGCACAATCTTAAAACTTAAAATATGCAGATGACAAAAATGTTGATAGCTGACAAAGAAAACTAAAAAAAGAAGGTTGTGAATGAAAGCGAGAAAAAATGAGTAACATCAACTGCAAACAGACAGAATGCATGGCTGTTAGCAAAAGAATGGGCACAAAATGCAGATTATGAATTGAAAATAGCAAAATCAAACAAGTACAGCCATTTAAATACCTGGGAAGGGTTAAACTGAGAACAAAAAGGGCAACAATGAAACTGAAGGTACATTGGAATAGCCAAAAATGCATTCCAAAAGCTAAGCAAAGTATTAAAAAACAGAAAAAATTAGTTTGAAACAAAGAAACAAGTACTAAACTTTTATATGATGTCTGTCCTCCTATATGGTAGTGACTACTGGACAATCTCCCCTAAGATGAAGAAAAAACTTGAAGCAACAGAAATGTAGTTCTACAGAAAGATGTTGAGGATATTATAGAGAAAATATAAAGATAATATAGAGAATATGGAAACAAAAACAAAATTCATACTTTATATAAAGAACAGAAAGTTGAAATTTTTAGGGCACATAATGAGGAAAGAGAGCTTAGAAAATTTGATGCTCACAAGAGAGATTAAGGGCAGGAGGAAGAGAGAAAAACAATGCATAACCTATATAGCGAGCTTGAATAAGTGGACAGTGGCACAAGTTTTAAGATAGGTAACAAAAAGACAAAATTTATTAAGGTCTACAGAGGATGGAAAATTGTGGTGAGCCATGATCAGCTACATCCTGAAGAAACATTACAAAATAGGTGTAATTTTTTAAACAAAGACAAACAAAGATTTACTTATTAGAAGAAAATGAACAGGACAACTGAGAAGGTATGGAAAGAGGTATGAAAATGGGCATGGCCATGGATAGAGGGATTCCATAGAGGGATTCTATCTTAAAATGAGGATTATAAAATAATAATTATTATTCCTATGTATGAATTTACTCGTGCTACTAGACTAGCAACTAGGTTCCACCATTTTACAGTAAAATGTAACTTCAACTTCTACTCTAACAGCTTCTTTTCTTGTACTTCCTGCCTGTAGAATTCCCTTCCGTATACTTGCTTCCCCAACAGCTACAATCTCTAAGAATTTAAATGTAAGATCAATAGTCATCTCCTATCTCACTAACTCACATCCTTTCTCTCTTGCTCTTTTCTCCATCCACTCCACTCTCATCACACCATTATTCTCACCTTTCTCTTACCCTCTTCCTGACACCTCCTATAACCTGTTCCTCTTTCTCATAACTTTCCTCCTATGTAACCCCTTGTGCACCAGTGACAGTAAAACCACCTATTCAATCTTTGTATACAAATTTATTTTTTGCTGGAAAAGAAAAATTCTTGATCTGGCAGCTATATTGTTTGTAATACAGTGAGGAAAGAGGAAAGACTTTAACTCTCAGCACATAAGTGAAAATAAAAATAATCAGATGGTAACAACATTTATTCAACAAGTAATCCTCAATTCAAATTATTCTTAAACATTCAAAATCAATCAAAAGTAGATAAAAACTCATCAGCTAATTTACATTAATGAAGGACATTTACAACAAAGAAAGATTTATTAACAATGATTTTTGTTCTCTATAAAGTAGAGAATAGACACTTCTTTAGCTGACAGCCATATTGTTTGTTATCTGAAAAAAATTGGGAAGCAAATGATACCCTTGATTTAATTATTTGCGTATAAATGAAAATAGTAGTAATAAAAAATCTATTGTTCATTGAATGAGCAGCAAAAATCATTGTCAATAGATCTTTCAACTATGCAAACAATTTCCATTAATGGAAAGGAGCTGACGTGTTTTGATCTATTTTAGTTGTTTGAGATGCTTATGTGAAATTTGAATATGAGAAAAATGAAAACTGTCTCACAAACAAATTTTGTCTAGTAAGATTTAGTGTAACCCAGACATTTGGTCTCTTGTAAGATTTCTTTTTTAGAGAATAAAAATCTAATAAAGAAGGTAAAAAAAAAAAGAAAAATTTGAATCAAGATATTAAGAAAACAATTTATGCATCTTAATAAGAATATAAGCAGTAAATAACGGATTATGAAGAATTTAAGTTTGTGATATATTAGTTCATTTACAAATCTCTGTTTCTATGATATATATATATATATATATATATATATATATATATATATATATATATATATATAATTATTAAACAGTTCCTGGTCAGATTTAAATTTGATCAGTAAACAGTTGTATTAAAAAGTGCTCAATACACATTTAAAGAAAAATCTTTAACTCCTGATCATACCAAAAGGTTTAAGCCATGTTAAAGCAATCATATATACATAAAATAAACACAATGATAACAATATTGGCAATAAGGGTGATGATATTTATTATATATTGGCATTTTGACTAAACTGAAAGACAAAGAGAAAGATTTTAAAGCCGGAATTTTCTTATTCCCAATATTGTTATCATTTTGTTCAGGCTTACTAAATCTACGTATTATAAGATGCATATATAGAAATTTTCATTTTAATATATATATATATATATTTTAATTCAGATACTTTAATCCAAGCGAAAAAAGCAGGAAGGTAAATTCCAAAAACCCGATCCTAATTAATATTAAAAATTTTATTTTAATATTAAAAAATGATACAGGAAGAGAGCTCCATGTAATAAAATATTACAGAGCAAATATAAATTAAAAAAGGATTAATTCAATGATGTTGAATGACCATTTTGATATGAAGATCCCCACGGAGGATAACACATCACCTCAGCAACAGAAAAATCCTTTCAGAAACTGGAGAAAAATCAGTCTACTTTTCCTTTTTAAATTGATTTGCAAAAAAATTAAAAAAGAAAAGAAAAAAGAAAAAGAAAAAAAGAAAAAGATAAAACAAAATAAAATCAAATAAACAAGAAAAGAAAAAATTGACATCGTCTGGGTTCGCAAAAAAAGGAAAGAGAATTGTAACTTAAAAATTAACAGACGGCCGTGTTGAATTAATGTAAGGTTAAGCAACACGGAAAAAAGGTGGGAGATAAGAGAGATAAAGGAAGGAAGGGAGGGAAAAAGAAAAGTAAAGAAAGAAAGAAATTAAAAAAAGAAAAGAAAGAAAAAAATTTTTTATGTGTGTGTGTGTATGTGTGTGTGTATGTGTATAAATATATATATACACATTATATATAAATGTGTATGAGTGTGCTTAGTATGCTGGCATTACAACTATGAGACCAGGACTTGAATCTCACTATGTAAAATTTATCAATGAAATGATGTCTTGATGCTGTTTGCCTGAGGTAATGATCTCAGTATGCATCACTGTTGGATTGTTCCTGAATACTATGTTCTGGGTTGAAAGTACCACTGGGTAGACAGAACTATTTAAAAAAGGCATTGATGGTTGTAGTAACATCAAATTACAAGTCATCATGTCCAACCTACTGGTCTTGTTCAAACTGTTGATATTGGTAGATTATATACTCTCTTCCAAAAATTATTTACTAATGTTTGCTCAGGAGAATTGCAATATGAATCGCTGGTTTCCTATGTGGATGTTGGGCAAACATAAATGTGGCTGAGCAGTAATCTGCAACAGAAATTAGATAGCCACCCTAGCAGACAGCTATTCTCAGATACAAGAAGCCATTCATTTATATATATATATATATATATATATATATATAGCATAATGATAATCCATGTATACTGTCTTAATATGTATAGGAAAAACTACTAAAAAGTTGTAAGTTTAAAAATGTATTTTTTTGACAGTATTTATTTATTTCTATTATTAGATATATATATTTGATATTTCAGACCAGCCTCGGCCTTTCATCAGAAACAAATGATTTTAAAATTTAAACTAGAAGCGTTTGTCGCGAGAGCATCCATCGAGAGATGTTTACATCATATGATATAGAAAACAATAGAGTTTTTTAATATTTGTAAACGTTAAGCTATCTCTAATAATACTTTAGATGTTGTTTTAAAGAAAAGTTTTTAAGTGTATCTAAAAAATGTTTAACTATTGAAATATTTATAAAGATTCAAAACACCTAAGTCTCTATTTAACCCTAGCCTATACGTATTTAATTTTAAAATCCAGTATTTTTCTTTCTTTCTGCGTGAGTATGTAGAATTAAAATCGGAATCTATCAATAAACATATGCAGTTTTCTAATGTGTGTCCTGGTTGATTGAAGTGTACAGCTATGGGTAAATAAGGGTTGTTTTGGCGTATGCTTAGTTTATGATTACTGAAACGGAATCTAAAACTGTTCCCAGATTCACCAATATATCCACTATTTGGACATATTGAACAGAAGAGAAAATATATTATATTTTGGCTGTCACAGGTGAGGTATGGTGGGTGTAATTTGATGTTGGTGTTGGGTATAGAAAATACTGTATCGTTTACTAAATGTTTGCAAACTAAACAGCAGGATTTGTCACATTTGTAATTCCCTGATAGGTTTGTATTTTTTAGATATTTGGTAGAAGTGAGGATAGCTGATAGGTTGAGTGTTTGTTTCATTGCATTTATGGGTGGTTTATCAAAAATGTTTTTAATTTTTTTTGTTTGATTGGAGATTATTGTAATCATTTTTTAAATTTTGAATAAGTGTGTGGGAATATTGATTGTGGTTAAAAACCATGGGAATTCGGTTGTTGTTTTTTCTTTTTTTGAATGTGTTTCTACGTCACATGATGTAAACATCTCTCAACGAATGCTCTCATGATGAACGCTTCTAGTTTAAATTTTAAAATCATTTGTTTCTGATGAAAGGCCGAGGCCAGTCTGAAATATCAAATATATATATATAATAATAGAAATAAATAAATACTGTCAAAAAAATACATTTTTAAGCTTACAACTTTTTAGTAGTTTTTCCTATATATATATATATATATATATATATATTTGGGCAGCATCTCTCCTTTAAATATTTCATTATTTTTTATTTACTTTTTCCAGTGTTCTTACATTTTTCCATTTGGTGGAAGTAATGGAGTGCAAAAATTGTTCATATTGACCAAAATGCTTTTGGCCACTTCTTTAGCCATTTTCAAGGAGGTTTGTTTTAGGTGTTGTCAATTTTTCTTCATATTTTGAATACTAATAGGAGTGTTTATTCAGTCTTTGTATGTTAAGCATGTTGAAATTTGACAATGTCAAACTTTCAAGATATTGTTTCTAATAATAAATAAGCTGAGGTTGATAGTAGGAGAAAGGTGTTTAATATACAGAACCTCTCTTAAAGATGTTTTCAATTTATATATATATATATATATATATATATATATGTACAGAAAGAGAGAGAGAGAAAGAGAGAGTGGGAGTGATAAAGAGAGTAAGAGATAAGCATGTATGTACAAAAGAGTACTGCAGCATTCTCATCCCTATCAAAATGCTTCCTCTGCCAAACCTGTCAGTTAGGCTGAGAATTTTTCAGCATTCACTTTTATATATGTAAATTTTATATACTTATAATACTTTGATAAATCTTAACATTGAGTTCTCTTTGGATTTAATCTTCTGTGGAATTTACTTTGTCAAGTACCAAGGATTCTACTATATACACTCCTGACCAAAATTTTAAGACCGCTTAAAAATCTTTAAAAAGAAATATTTTTTTTACAGATAGATTTTAAACTCCTTCCACTTAAGGTTACCAATACTACAATCTAAAAGGTTATGGAAACAAAAAGCTATATTCCAAACATTTTATTTAGAAATTTACATTTTTATAAAATGAGGCCATTTACACATGATCAAAATTATAAGACCAGAGACAAAAATTCTACAAAATTGTACAAAAAGTGTATGAAAATATTCAACAACCAAATTTAATAATGAGTTCTACCTCCACTGCTTTTGATGACTTCAAAAATTCTGTTGAGCATGCTAGAAATAAGTGTTTCCATTAAGGTGCAGAAGATGTTGCTCCAGCTTCTGAAGATGGCTTCACGAAGTTCATTTTTTGTTGAATATTGTTTGCCATTTCGATAAACATCTCTTGTCATCCATCCTCAAACATTTTCAATTGGGTTCAAGTCTGGTGAGCATGCAGGATGTCCCAAGAGATGGACCCCATTTTCTTGTAGAAAGATCAAGGTCCGTCTTGCAGTGTGGATTGCAGCATTATTCTGTTGGAATAACCATCCATCCACACACAAACAATGGCCCTCCATCATCAATGATGCTTTTTGTAGCATGCTAACATAACCAGCCACTGTTTGACAACCCTGCACCACCTGGAGCTCCATCGTCCCTCTGTAAGAAAAGGCACCCCATACCATTAGGGACTCTCTACCACTATGACGTGTGGAGAAAATTTCAGGAGGCATGTTTTTGTTATGCCAAGACCATCTAGATTGAATTTTTTCTCATCAGAAAACAGGACTTTCTTCCACTTCTCAACGTCCCATGTTTGGTATTCACAACTAAACTTTAAGTAGTCCACCTTGTGACGTGGAAGCAGCCAAGGAATTTGTTTACGCTTTTTATTTACCATGCCTTTTTGTCTTAAGTGTCATCAGATGGTTATGGGATTGCAATCAGCGTCTGTGACTGCCTTAATTTGACTAGAAGAAAGTCCCCCGTCTTTCATAACAACCCGTCTTATTCTCCTACTCAATGCAGGAGAAATTTTTTGGGGGCCTACCAGAGGATTTTGCTTTTCCATAATTCTCACTGTTCTTTAGAAAGTTGCAAATCACAGTTTTACTGTGATTTACCTTAGCTGCGATCGCCCGCTGTGACAAACCTTGCTTATGGAATTCTAGAATTCAAGAATGCTCAACTTTGGTAAGTTTGCTTGCTTTAGGCATGGTAACACATTTACGCAGTGATTGCTAATCTCTAACTGAACTAAAAACATTGGAATTACCATAGATCTAACAATTTATATCCCTGGTCTTATAATTTTGATCATGCCTAAATCACCTCATTTTATAAAAATGTAAATTTCTAAATAAAATGTTTGGAATGTAGCTTTTTGTTTCCATAACCTTTTAGATTGTAGTATTGGTAACCTTAAGTGGTAGGAGTTTAAAATCTATCTGTAAAAAAAAAATTTCTTTTTAAAGATTTTTAAGTGGTCTTAAATTTTTGATCAGGAGTATATATATATATATATATATATATATTAATGCATGTTTCATTAAATAATATAGACAAGTTTTGTCTATTTATTTTATGTAAATTATTTTCATATTCTTTGATAAGCTTAATAGCATTATCATTAAATGAAAGAAAATTACAATATTGATGTCAATTACATTATATATTTAAACATGGACAAACCAGAATGACAAACTGTTTTTGTTTACATGGAAGATTTCCAAGCAACAACAAACTTGTGCATTTAAGATGCTGGAAGTAAATATCGCATCACAGCTCATGATGTCACATATGACCAAGCGAGAGTGAAAACAATAAATATTAAGTATGGGAAGCCAATAGAATAAACCAATGGCTTCTGTTATTAATTATAGGCATTTAAGGATATTTGTGGAGATTTCATAGTTTATCTTGTTCAGGTTAGGTTTCAACTGTTTTATGTATATAGTTTCAAGAATTATTAGTTTTTGTTTATTGTTTTCATGTTTAAGTATAGTTGTGTTTCCAACTAAGGTTTTTCAGAATTGTGTATGTGGCCAGGCATGTTGTTTTAAATGTCTAAAAATGTTAAAATTATCGTTCAAGTGTAGTGTCATGAAAGTGAGTTTGTGGTGTGACCAACATTAATAATATTTAATCTGTTAGAGATACAATCTCCTGAAGGGCACTTGAATTTGTAAACTATGTTGGTTTTTTGCAAATCACTAACTGGGGAAGAAGAATCATTGTGAATAATTGAATTGTATATACTAGATTTAGAGTAGTATATGATTAACATAATTTTTTTGCTAGAATCTGTTGCAGATATATTAGTATTTACTAATTTTTTTAGTATATTTTCATCTTGTTTATAATTTGTATGCATTTGATTACAATATAGAAGATCATTATGTTTGTGATTATTTGAAGTAGTATTATAATTATTATATTATAATATAATATATATTATATTATATTATAATAGTAGTGTTATAATTGCTTAGTATTGAGACTTCTAAGAAAGCATCATATTTGTTCATCAACTATATAGTTTGGGGTCCTGGGTATGATGGTAAACTGCATCCAGCAGTAAGGCCTCTGATTGGGAGGTTGTGAGGAGCATGGAACCACCTCTTAATTGCTGTTGTTCCCAGGTCCACTCTGACCCGGAGTGGTAGCACCTGTTAGGGTCCCAGCTATGGGTAAATAGCTAACCCCAAACTAGGGTCAAAACACTATGAAAGTATAAAAATACTTTTATAGAAATATATATATTAAATAAAAATAGACTTTTATAGAAAAATATACTTTTGAATGAAAAGCATTACCAACAATTTTTAATAATTTTTTTCTTAGAAAAAAAGTATTACTAGCAATACATTTTTGAATATGAAACTAGAAGACATCTTCAATTTTCTAAAATAAAATAAAAAATAAATTTTTTTTGTCAAAATCTGACTTAATCAACTTTCTTACTATAACCGAACATTAAAAAATATCTTTAAACTCTACTTTTTCGGCATTAAATAACCCACATAGGTTGATGTGCCGTTAAACAAAACTCAAATCCAAATTCAAATATATAGTTTGGAAAGAAATTATTAATAAGTGATTGTTTTATATTCTGTAAAATTCTGTTTTGTGGATTAATTAGTTTTTGCACGATGTATTAGATTTTTTAGTAATATGGACATTTGCTCTTGTAGTTCAGTGTACATGAATTTATGCTGGTAGGTTTTTTTGTATGGCGAAATAGTAAATTTGTTAATATTTGTGTTTATCAATATGTTAAGAAAGGAGATTTTGTTATTAGTATTGAGTTCATACCTGAATTTTAAGGAGAGAATTATTTTGAAAAAGTTTTTGAAGTTGAAGTATTTCATCTGTATTTTTGACTAACATAAAACTATCATGAACATATCATAGGTCAATGGATGGTTTTTTTAAAAGCTGTAAATATGTTATTTTTGAGGTTCGACATGTAGAAATTGCTAAAAGTCGAACCCATTACTGAACCCATTATATATATATATATATATATATATATATATATATATGTAAACTTATCATTATACCCATTTCAAAAAACCCTCCAAGCACATACATGGAAGGAAAAAGTGATAATAAAAAAGAATGAGCTAAGCGCTTGAACATTAGTCAAAGAACGCAGCCCAAAGAAAATAAACCGAGACGAGTAACCTAAAATAAAAAGCGCTCAATACGCAAGTAGAGCAAACAAAGTAAATAACTAACCTAGAGAGCCACATTTTTTTTTTGTCAGTCAGTTAAGTGCCATACATGATACACGCTTGGGTGATCATGTCTCAAAACAGACATGACTGACTGGGCAGAAGATTATCCCGCAGTAGGTTGCCCTTGCTTTCTGCAGTAGACTGGTTGCCGACCAAGGCTATAGAACCCAATCTGTTCTGTTATTTAACCCATAACTGGAAGGAATAGACGGATTAATACCTTTCCCAAGGGTATTTGTGCGTAAGTGAATTCAACTGGAAATCAAACTCAGCCCTCCGATTTCTCATTCTGAGCCGATATCCACTGCGCCATAACGCATTTTTTTGTAATAAAATGTTATTAACCCCCCTCCACCTTTGGTGTTTGGTGTCTTCTGTTTTGATCATGTGGGTTTCTGAGTTTTTTATATCTTTCCTCCTTTTTTTAGCCTCTTTAGCCAACTTTCCCTGAAGATCCAATTTGATGAAACCTTGGTAGGTTCGTTGGCTCTCTAGGTTAGTTATTTACTATATATATATATTTATAGTGAGAGAGAGAGAGAGAGAGAAAGAGAGAGAGAGAGTGTGAATGAATGAATTAATGCAAGTAAAGGGTTTGTCACTTAGCTAATTAATGTTACTTTCATCCTCCCAAAACCAGAATTTTGAAGATAGACCCACGGAAATCACTTTGTCCTCCACTCATCAGAGGTGATCAACAACTGACTGCTTATACATCTTTATTTTTTTATATGCACTTTTCATTTGTGCAAGTTTTTTTCCATACTGTATTTAAGTTTGCATGTGTGTAGGTGTGTGTTCACACATATGCACCCATCTGTGCACATGTAGATGTTGGAATTATAGGTGTATAGGTGTATGTGTGTCTAAGTACTTGTACATAGATTCATACTTGTAAATATATATATTCATATATATGTGTATACAGCTGAAGTCAGATGTTTATATACATCCTCAGCAAAGACATTTAATTTTTCACAATTCCTATCTTTTAATCTTAGTAAAGATTCCCTGTCTTAGTTCAGTTTGATGTTGTTATTTGATATTAGGAAAATGAAATGCCAGAATAACAGTAGAGATAATGATTTCTTTCTTTCATACAATTAAAAATGCATCAGAAATTCACATCTACTGATATAACTGTCAATTTAATCAGCTTGAAATATAACAGAAAATGGTTTCTAACAGGCTAATTGATATCTTGAGTCAACTGAATGGGTACAGATGAGTCTATTTAAAGGCCTAATCTCAGTAATGGTCTAAAACCTCTGAAAAAAATGTGAACTTTCAAAAGTCTGGTTTTTGGTAATGGGAACAATTTTGAAATAACTGAAGCTATTAGATTCATCTGTAAAAAACAAATAGTGCACAATTATACAAATACCAAATGTCCACATAGTTGTCATCTCTCTCAGGAAGGAGACATATTCAGTTATCTAGGGATTAATTTATAGTGGGTAAAGTGCAAATCAATCCCAAAAGAACAGAGCCAATATATATGGAGTAAAGATTTGGTGCCTGCTGGTGGAAAGTGCTGCTAAATGTTTTGTGTGGAATTATAGGTGACTAGCAGTATAGCCCGGCATTGGGTGTAATGAAAGCTTTAAAACTAATCCATGGTCCTGGAGCTCAGACTCAGCTTAAAGAATATTTGTGTGCAGTTTGGTAAGAATCAGATAAAAATTGTCGATTTGTATAAAGGACATACAGACAGATAAACAGACACACACACAAACATCTTGCCTTTTATATATATATATTATTGGTTTTCTGCACTATTGTAAGAACTGCAACCTTGAAACTTCTGAATATCGTTTCTTATGTCTTAGTCTATGAGTGTATCAAATTTGATTAAAATCGAACCACTCCTTCTATAACCCGATTTTTTCAATTATCAATTTTCGATATTTATCAGGGCTACCTCAACACAAAACCTAGCTAAGAACACTCGTAGATGCTTATAGTACAACTGTGTAAATTTTCAAGAAAATTGGTCCAGCCGTTTCAGAGTCTATAGGTAATGGACACACACACACAGACACACACACACATACGCACACACACACACACACACACAGACAAAGTTCCATTTATAAATAAGTTTAGATGAAGTGCTAAGGCCACGGCAAGTTCCTGATTCTACTGACAACTCAAAATACATTGAATTTTTGGAAACATGCAAAAAACATGTTTCAAAGAAGAAGTTATATGTTTTTAGAAAGAAAATGCTCTATTACCTTTAAGGAAACTAATGAATATCTTATTTAAATGGGTTTAAAATACTTATTTGATAAAATTAACCTCATGGAGAGTGACTAATTGTGCCTTCTCAGAATAACTATTTTTTTGTTGAAGTGGAAAGATTATATTAAATCAATTGCTTGTTCTGTGTGTTATAATGAGCATATGGTTGCAAGTAAAGGAACAAACAAAGATTAAAATTTCAATGTATCTTAGTCAAAATTAAGAATATATACATAGTTGTGTGACAGGTGGCAAAAACTGTTCATATATGGTTCCTTAGTTACTAATGGTAAGGGAATTGATTAGGTGTAAGGATATTGTTGGTAGGGTTTAGGGATGGCTGGCCAAGATTACATTTAGTGTTAGGAGAGAGGCCTTGAGTTGATGTTTGACATACACGTTCATTTGGGGTTGAAATAAACACTGGTAAAGTGTTTGATGGTCTGGTGGTTGTGTGATGAGGCTGAAGTGCTGAAGCTAAATTCTCTGTTATTAGCAAGGAATGATGTTTTGAAACTTTGGATTAAAAGGTGCAGGTTACCATTTTTTCTTTTGCAGGGCTTGTTTTGTAAAGCTGATTTGATGCTTGGAGCCTCTGTGCAGAAAATGAACTTTTATTCTTTTTTTTTTAACATCAACATCCAGCTGATATGTAGTTTGTGAATCAGAAAGAGATCTATTTGCAACAGAGTATAACATGCCACAAAAAAGTTCATTCACTGTGTCATGCTAGACAAATTTTTTCTCCAAAAATTTATCTTACAGATTTATAAGTCTCCTATTTGTCCTTGTTTTGAATATTGCTGCTACATTTAGTCTGGTACTCCTGTTATATATTTTGAGATTCTTGATAACATCCAAAGAATCTGCAATGTTATTGGTTCTGACCTGGTAGCTTCAGTCACTTTCTGACTGCCATAACAGAGCTACCTGTGCCTTTTCTATAAATATTTTCATGACAATTGTTTGGATGAAGTTTTCTCTATAGCAACTAAACATTATGAATTTAAATGCAGCAGTAGATCGGTAGCAAGGTATCAACAATGGCCACATGTCACTATAAATTCTATGCTAACAGTTTCTTATTGGTAGCAAGGTATCAACAATGGCCACATGTCACTATAAATTCTATGCTAACAGTTTCTTATTGGTAGCAAGGTATCAACAATGGCCACATGTCACTATAAATTCTATGCTAACAGTTTCTTATTGGTAGCAAGGTATCAACAATGGCCACATGTCACTATAAATTCTATGCTAACAGTTTCTTATTGGTAGCAAGGTATCAACAATGGCCACATGTCACTATAAATTCTATGCTAACAGTTTCTTATTGGTAGCAAGGTATCAACAATGGCCACATGTCACTATAAATTCTATGCTAAGTTTCTTCTCACTAGAAGAACTCTTTGACAGTTTATTGTTTCCTGGACAGCTATACTCTTCAAAAATTTAAATGCATTGTCAATCGTTATTTTCTGTCTTCTTAATTTTTGTTCTGTTATTATTCCTTCTTCTTAATATTGTTTTTTCTCATAGTCACTAACATTTAGTAATCCCTTGTATCTTAGTAGCTTTATTGTCTTGCTTGGGGTAAAATGATTAAAAAAATTGTTGGATTGCTCACCTAATGTCAGATGAAAATTTAGAGCAGCCGGAAAAATTTTACATTGACCAAGAACCATTTATCAGGATAGATTAATTTTTTTATCCTGTTTCATATGAAGAAATAGAACATCTAAAAAAATCATTTACATGAAGAACTTTTGAAACTAATTTTCGAACACGGAGCATACATTTTGCTTAAATGTTGTCTTTAACTTTGTCATTATTACAATGGCAATATTTTCAGCATTATGAGTATTTTTTTTTGTAAACTTTGCACAAATCTGTTAATGTAGGGTCATTATAAAAAAAACTATTGATGCCATGTAACACCTGCTACATTCACCTTATATTACCTACTACGTTCACAACTAAACCAGTTCCCCCAACATGTTTTTTGATAAAGACACCAAGCAGGATTAAAAATAAAACCTATCAAAGAGCAGATGAACATTTTTAAAAGATTAATAGTAATCTTACACAATGGGGTAGGCTAGGTTACATAGCTATATGGCAAAGCCTCTGATCAGGAGATGCTATGGATATCGTGGACTGAGCATACAAGCAACGACGAAGTGTTAGAAAGAATGGCAACAAAAAGGAAATTGATGCTGAGCATCAGGAAGAGACAACTGAAGTTCCTGGGACATGCAATGAGGAAGGAGAGCCTGGAGAACCTGATACTGACTGGACAGATAGAAGGAAGGAGAGACAGAGGAAGGCAGCGGATAACATATTTGCAGGGTCTGATCAGGTGGATGACGGAACAGGGGTTGCCAGGAGCAACAGGAACAAACATACTAAGAGCCACAAGGGATAGGGAGATGTGGAGATCCATGATCGCCTACGTCCTGAAGGGACAGGGCACATAGAAGAAGAAGAAGAGCCACTTCTTAATTGTTGTTGTTGGTAGGGCTTCTCTGACCCAGGCTGGTAGCACCTGTTAGGATTCCATCTATGGGTGAACCCCTAAACAAAAACAAAATACATTTTTATTGTTAAAAATACCAGCAATACATTTTATATAAAAAAATGACCAACAATACACATTTTTAAAGCAAAATGACCAGCAATACATTTCATCTGTGGTTGAAGGTATACAATTGTGTTCAAAATAGATTTAGCTGAAGCTATAAAATTGTATTTAAATTATTTAGATTTTGGCATTAAATAACCTATCATGGTTAACATGCTGCTAAACAAAATCAATCAACCAACCAAACACAAAATAGCCTGGCCCCCGGCCTTTGGGCTGGGAGACCAAATGACCAATTAAGACAGAATAAGACCAGTTTAAGACTGGTTTTGAACCTATCCATGCTCATGTTCCCCACATTAAAAAAGACCTTGTGTCACATCTCTCTCAAGTGGGGGAGAAGAGTAAATATCATCAACCGGCCATAGCAGCATATGTAGTTAGTGCAGGGATGGTACCATGACTAGTCAGAACTCTTCCTCAACTAAAATCAGCAGGCAGGAAAAAGGGTTATTCTGATGGAATTGATAGATATGTGTCTGTGCTAGCTTTCAAGTTGAAGGATATCAGCTGTGATTTGATCTGAAGATGGAGAGACTTTGCCAGATCTACTTGCCCAAGACATACTGAACATGACTTAATACCTCTTTGGCTTTCAATCCAGATATATGGAGTGAACTGCAACATACATTTCTTAATGATTCAGTTCTTCTATATGCTGTGTCACTTAACAATATTTATAATCATGGTTCTCCCCAATTTCCTATCTTTTGTAGCCTAAATAAATTTTTGTTAAATTTCTTAACCCTTGTTCTGCCATCCATTTACTCAAAATTTCTAGTACAACCTCCAGGAATTTAAATGCAATGTCAATACCCATCTCTTATCCACTTGACTCCAGTTCATTCTACATCACCACATATATCTTGTTCTTTTCCTTTCTCTCTACCTTCACAACTGTCTTCACACCTGTGTTTCCATACTTCTCTTGCTCTCATTCTGACACCCCCCATAACTGGGTCGTCTTTCTCTTCACTCTCCTTCTGCCTAAACTTTTACTCTTATGTATCTCACTGCACACTGCACATCACCAACAAAAATATCTGAGGTCATATTTTGCTAAGAGGGTCAGGCTAAGAACCTTTCACCATAACTTCATATATCAGTCTCTGTTTCTGAGATGAGGTATTATAATTATTTACATCATTTACATTTTTCAAACTGTGTCTTCATCTTTATTGCCATTATCACTTTTCCACTGTTGTACACTCTGACCTTCAGATGATTGTAATTTCAAACTGAATCCTTTACTTCAATCACTGAGGGTAGATTGTTCTTGTTCCATGAGTCATGATATTTCCGGATGTCTTAGTTATTTCCCTTGGAACTAAACTCTCTAAGTTTTTTCTTTGCTAAATAGTGAACTCACAACTCTTTGGATCAAGTCACAATCTAACCAAGCTTTTATCCACTGGGATATGTGTTCTTGAGGAACAAGAACAACCTACCCACTGATCAAAATAAAGGGTTTAGTTCCAATCATTTGAAGAAGGTTAGAGCCTATGGTTGCTGAAACATCATGAATATAGCAATAAAGATGTGGACAACAGTCCAAACAATGTAAATAATGTAAATATCAATCTTTGTTTAACAATCTATATCTGTTTCTACATATATATAACTAAATTCTTAGCTCATTAGCATTAATGATTGCAAGCATATACCTTTAATACACATTACTCAAAATGCTAATATGTCTATAAAATTTATACACTCACATTTTTAATGTCAGCATGTTAATCAATTAATTGTCTTTCATCAACTTGGAACCTCTATGGCTCATTCCTTTTCATATGGTAATTAGAATATAAATAATTAGTATATAATGATCTTTCACTACCAGATATCAACAATATCTCAATCATAAGGGCAATAAAACAGATATTAATTACATTTTTCTAAATAGTTGAAATATTTACAAAATATCTTGAATAATTTCTAATAGAGGCATCATTTTTTTCACTGTCATTCATTGCTTAATCTCTCTTTCTTTCTTTTCACACACACATTATATATATGAGGCCTTCAATACAAGAAGATACTTTCAGCCATATATGTGAAAATCAGGTAAGTGTAAGTGTTTGTTGTGTTGCTTCGTTTTGGTATAATTAGAAGAGAACACAAACTTGAATTAATGATGTTTATTTTTGGTATAAAACCTTAGGTTTTTACATCAAGTTACAACCTTTAAATTTTGTGTGGATACAGGAACAGACTAGCTAAATTCTCTTCACTATGGGATGCTAGTAGTAAACAAGCCTATCCCTTCTGGACTCTAGTGGTCAACTGACTAGCGTCTTTCCCTTTTCAAAAATCTCCTACACCAAACTACTGTCCTTAACTCCTACTTCTTACTCCTGCTCTTACTCCTACTCCTACCAAAAGAAATGGTTCCTTATTTTGCCACCCAATTTTGAATTCTTGGCGTCAGTGTGTCTATCTTTTTTTATTTTTAGAACACTCGCCATTTTATAAGCCATAACATGTTTGTATGTTAAAGTAGAGTAGATGCTATTAACTTTCTTAAAAATTAGATCAATTAGATCAAAAGTTATAACATTTTAAAAGTTAACAATCTTTAAACACAATTTTTTCATTTTGTAATGGAAAATACCTTAAACATACCTAACTATGTATAGGAAAAACTACTGAAAAGTTGTAAGTTTAAAAATGTATTTTTTGACAGTATTTATTTATTTCTATTATTATTATATATATATATATAGAGTTTTTGGATATTAAAAAAAAAACTTAAACTTAACTGTAATAATACTTTTAAATGTTGTTTTAAAGAAAAATTTTTTAAGTGAATCTAAAAAATGTTTAACTGTTGAAATATTTATAAAGATTCAAAATACCTAAATCCCTATTTAACCCTAGCCTATATGTATTTAATTTTAAAATCCAGTATTTTCTTTCTTTCTGCATGAGTATATAGAACTAAAATTGGAATCTATCAATAAACATATGCAGTTTTCTAATGTGTGTCCTCCTCTATCACTTTCTACGTCACGTGATGTAAACATCTTACGAAAGACGCTCCTCACGACGATCGTTCCTAGTTTAAATTTTAAAATCATTTGTTTCTGATGAAAGGCCGGTCTGAAATATCATATATATATATATATATATATATATATATATATATATATATATATATATATTCAAAATAATAACTAAACAGACTCTGTAAGTATCTAAATCCTAAATTTATACAAAGATAAACTTTAAGAAAAACGAATAACAGACAGAATCTAATTCCGTTACCATCCGTCGCACTAAGGCGTTGGATAAGAGGGGGGAAAAAAAAGAAATCTGCGGAATAAAGACAAGACATACGATACTCCGCAGTAAAGAAAAAAAACCCAAATGGAACCAACCACAAAAAAAGAAGAAAAAGTGCTCGATACAAATACAAACAAATGCAAAAGTACATTTGAAAAGCAAAAGTAGAGCAAAGACACATAAAGAATCACAAGATAGCCAAAACCTACCGCGGTTTCACACAACGGCTCGTCAGGTTTTGGCTATCTTGTGATTCTTTATGTATATATATATATATATATATATAAATAATAATAAAAATATTTATTTATTTTATACTGTCAAAAAATACATTTTTTAAACTTACAACTTTTTCCTTTACTTACAACTTTTTCCTTTTCCACATAGTGTCTTAATATAAGACACTATGTGGATCATCATAATAACTATGTGTATGTTCCATACATTCTAATTGTGGAGTATAGGGTCACCACAGATTCAGCAAATTTAATTTCTAGGGTAAATCAGTTTTACAAAGGATAAATCTGCTAGCTTAGTTGCTAACTAAAGCTAAAGAGACCAGTCTGCTTTACTATTTCACCTGAAAATGAGGTGGAGGGAAGAGATGAATTTGTACTTTTCCTCAGAGCCTTCTTACTTCTAACTATGACACTATTTGCACATTCTTATATATATATATATATATTCATAACAATGTCAAAGATAGTATGAAAATAAAAATGCAGACATTAAGATACTGAGAGAAAAGGCATTTAATGCAAGCAGTGTTTACAATAAAGTGCTCAATATTAAAGATAGAACATTTATAGAATTAATATGAGTAAAAGTTTGTCACTTTTCTGATTGAGTTTTTTTTCTGTGTTGTTTGTGTTTGTGTGTGCATGTGACCATGCACCCATCTGTGTGGATGTACATTCATATAGACAGGGTGTCATGATCATTTGGCCTTTTCTTTATTTTTTTTTCACTTTACATATGATCTCTAGATTTTTCTCTTTTTCCTCTTTTCTTTTCATGTGTTAGGTACTATCTTGTGGCAAATTATTATATATTCTAGACCTATCACCACTTTTAAACTTTTGAGCATTCTAGTTTTGTTTGCTCAGGTTGCATTTCATTTTTTACTTAAGTAAGTGATATTAATATTTAAAATATATATATATATATATAACTTTAATCCAAAAGGAAAAGCAGGAAGGTAAATCCCAAAGACCCAATCCTAATTAATATTAATTACATTAATATTAAAAATGATTACTGTGGAGGGATCAATGTAATATTTAAATTACAGAGCCAATTTTTTACAAACTTTCAGGGCAGGTTTCTCACACCAAATTAAGGACAAAAGTCCATATAATCATACGTCTGCAAATCCTTCATTTTTGAGTAAATTTTAAAATTTACAGTAGTTGTTAAATGTACAATCTAAGATACAATCAAAAAATACTTTTACAAACTTTAGAGGGAGGTTAGTAACACCAAAATAAGGTAAAATGTCCATATAATCAGGTGTCCAAAAAGCCATTATTATTGTACCTTAACACAGCAACTCAAAACATGCCTTTTTGTCTCCCCATAACATGTCCTCTCTCTGTTGTTTGTTGATAAAATGAAGTAACATATCACATCTTGCTAGTTTTGTTCTAAAGACTACTGGCATCTTTGCAAAGGTGTGCTGAACAACAGGAAACCCTCAATCCCTCCTCTATTCAATCAATTTGAGGTCCTCACATCCATGATGGACAATGTTCACAGATTCACTTCCAACTTCCCATTTGACTCGTTTGGAGCAACCACACCTTATTTTTCACTTAGAACTGAGGCTCAATTAAGTAATATATATAACCCCATATCTGTTTCCTAACTTAATTTTTAAGCTTGACTCTCATAAGGCAAGTAGAAGTGATACAATTCTAGTAGTTGTCCAAACGAAATGCACACCTGAGCCCTCTCCTGTCCTCTCCAAACTCCATAACTGCTTCCTGCTTGTTAGAAGCCAGCCTTTGTAGTTCCTGTTTTTAAAATCTCTGGGCAGACCTCTGACCTCTATTAGCCTTTTAAGAATTTTTGGCAAAATGTTTGAAGCTATTATCAGTGCTGAAATAGTTCATCATGAAATAGTTCATCATTTCACATCCTATTCTCTCACAAACAGTATGGCTTCTGCTTCACCAGGCTTACCACTGATGTTCTAACAGTCATCACTGAATATATATACCAGGCTCTTGCTAAGAACGGTGAAGCCCACGATGTTGCTCTAGATATTTTGACAGGGTTTAGCAAGCTGGCCTTCTGTGCAAGCTACAGGTCTATAATATTTCTGAATGATTTTTGACTGAAACATTGTCCATCAGCATAATAAAGAAACATCCAAATGTTGGATAATTTTTGTCTTTATTTTCACCTGAAATTAAAGCCAAAATGTGATGTTTAGAACAACTCATCATTAAACTTAATAGACATTCATTGTCTGTCATATTTAACAGTATATATTTAGGAAAAAATATTATATATATATATATATATATATACAGATATATATATATATATACAGATATATATGTAATAAATAGTGTATATGTGTTTAAGTGAGTATTTACTTATATCATATGTTATTGTGTATCTTATGTTTCATTTTTATTTAATATTACTTTATTTGTATTTGCCATGGTGTTATATATGGAGGTATTAATTATTGGGGGTTAGGTTTGTTCATTTGAATTTGTGTGTGTGTGTGTGTGTGTGTGTGTGTGTGTGTGTGTGTGTGTGTGTGTGTGTGCATATATATTTTTATGTAAATACACAAATATGTATAAGTGCATATGTTTAATATTTGTGTGTTTTTTTATTAAGAATTATTTTTTTTAAGTTTATATTTCTTTCATTAATTATTTAAGGTTTATAATATATTTATCTGATTTGTTTAATTTTAATTGATACTTAGATGGCAAAGTAAGTATTTACCCATTATTTCAGTTTTCTTGTTGAAGTGTTTATTTTGGTTTTTTTAAACTAATTATTGCTACCTTTTCCTCCAAGTATAATTTACAATTTTTACTGTTAATACTGTATGGTTTTTCTCTTTTTATGATTTCCTATTTGATTTTAATAGGGATATTGTTTTCTTTTTGGCTTCATATGTATTTTGATAAAGTTGTATTGTTTGTGAATTTTTTTTCATTTTCAAATAACATTTTATTGTTTTAATACCTTTCTTTAAAAGTTTTTTGTTGTTTTCATGAAAATTTTTTCTTCTGTGCTATTGTTATTAGTTACAATAGCTTTGTATATTATGTTATTGGTTAAACATTTATGGTTAAGTGAGCGATTTTCTTGATTTTGGCAGTTGCATGTAATGGCATTATTTTGCTTGATGTTATTGTTGTTATTGTCGTTGGTTTTGGTGAGTATTTTTTTATTGTGCTTAGTTATTATTTTCTCCATGTTATCCATATATCTGTAATTAATTTTGATTGTATTTTTGTGGATAATTTGCTTTTTTTAGGAAAGTGTTTGTCCATTATTTTTGTCTTTATTGTATTGTTGTGGGGGAGGGTTGAACCAGATTATTTTTTTCTGTTGTTTTTGTTTGAATTGTTTTCATTTTTATATTCTAGTTTGTTTGGATATCTATTGTTTCTTAGGGCTAGCTCATATATGTGTTGTATTTTTTGGTGGGAGTGGGTCATTGAATATTTTTAGGCTACTAAAATTTGTTCTGATTCTTTTACTCATAGATATGGATGTTTTTTGAATTAGTTATTGGAGGTGATTGTAATTATTGCTAATGTATAGTGTTGTGGTGATACCAACCGAGCATAGCGAGGGACCGGGATGTTTGCGCTTTCACGACAAAAAAGCAAATGACCAAAAGTCGTCTGTACGCAGCCAGCTTCGTGCAGATGTTCCGGTTGAAAACTAAAAATTAATTAAATATTAAATTTCCAGTTCACGAGCCTAGGCAAATTTTATTTATCGGCCAATGGGAAGCCCAGAATCAAATACAGATATGAATTCCCAAATGATCACCTGCGATCCAAAAAGTTGAAATAAAAAGCCGATACAGAAAGCATCAACAGACAGACCAAGACAGGCCAACACACACAGACTGACTAGAGAAAGAGGAGTGTAATTAGTAGCCCCCTTGTCCGAAGTCAAGTGGTTTACTATGTTCACCTCCCTTACCTCTTTACCTTCTTCCCTGTCTCAAAACTACTTACTGACCTAAGGAGCAAATACATCAAAGACATTCCTTACTCACAGCGCTCCCACATTCCTAAGTATTAATTCTCTTTTCAGCATCTTATTGCCATGAACATTTTAATATCCATTGGACCTATATTTCAAGTATTACTTTAATTGTAAAAACCTTAATTGATTTGTGTATATATAAAATGTTATTTTTCAATTCAAATTGCTTTCTTGAATTATAATCTTTTTATGTCTTATCGTGGGCTATCTACAACAAGGCCAAATTTCGTTAATCTTTAGCAATACACAACTACCCTTCACTAGGACGGACTCTCACTATAAACTGGAAAAGAATGGATAACACGCTATAGTGTATTGTTGTTTAGTTTTTCTGTATTATTTGTTCTGTTGTTTTGGTCAATTGCTATACTTAAGAAAATTCTATAAAAGACAAAAAATGAACAGGGTTTAGGAAGACTGAGAAATTCTTGAAGATCATAAGTGTCAGGGAAGCAATAAACTAGAAGAAAATACCACAGGTGAGAAGTGCTATAAAAGAATAATTTAGAATAAAATTTATGGTTATTTCAATAGTAAAAAAATAAACCTAAATGTCAATTATGTGAGTAATATGCTCAAAAATACATGTAGTTGAGGTACTAGTGAACCAACTTTTCTAGCAGTAGATCTAGCAATTGATGTAATAAAATCATTCCACTTCATGGCAGACATATAAGTTGCTCTCCTGTAGGTTCTGAGGGAAGGCAAAAATAGTTCTCTATAATGATCAAAAAATATCATTAAAAATGAGGACAAAACTTGAAGCAGCAGAAATGTGGTTCTACAGAAGGATGCTGCAGATATCATGGACTGAGCATGCAAGCCACAATGAGGTGTTAGAAAGAATGGCAACAAAAAGGAAATTAATACTGAGCATCAGGAAGAGATAACTGAATTTCCTGGGACATGCAATAAGGAAGGAGAGCTTGGAGAACCTGATAGTGACAGGCCAGAGAGAAGGAAAAAGAGACAGAGGAAGGCAGCGGATAACATATTTGCAGAGCCTGATCAGGTGGATGATGGAACGGGGGTTGTGAGGTGTAACAGGAGCAAACATAGTAAGAGCCACAAGGGATAGGGAGACGTGGAGAACCATGATCGCCTACGTCCTGAAGGGACAGGGCACATAGAAGAAGAAGAATGATAAAAAAATAAGTTTCATTTTGAAGATATTAAAATTAACACTTAGCAACTGATTAGGGGTCATTTTATTTAGATCAGCTGCCAGTTTTACTTTATTGGACCTGTTGGACTTACTATAAAGGCTGGACTAAATACTGATACAGTATAACCCGGATATAAGAGACTCGAGTATAAGAGAATCCCGGATATAAGATATATTTTATCTGGTTCCAAATTAGAGCCTGTGGTAATGTATATAGACCAAACCCGGATATAAGAAAAAACGGATATAAGAGAACCGTGGTCCGGTCCAGGTAACTCTCTTATATCCGGGTTACACTGTATAATCTGCATAAATACCAAGTTGAGAACTGATGACATCACAAAGATCATTGAAAATAAAGACCATGCAGGTCTAAGGATTGAGACTTGGGGGACTCCTGCATTCATCAGGTAGTTGAGAGGTCAGTCAAAACACGTGGAGGACATAATTCAAAGTCTAGTAAGATAAAAGTAATCAATTAAAATTCAAAAAATATTTTTTTAATGTCACAGTCTTTACAATATAAGTAATTTAACCAGAAGGAAAAATCTTGAGAGTGCCATTACTGAATCTTATCAAAATATAAGTCTGTGCCCCAGTTTGCTACTTTCTCAAGCTAACATAAATGACCAAAAATGTTAAAGAATCAAATAAAATGGTTAAATCTATTCCGTCATGTTTTTCAAGATGTAGATCTCATATATCCATCCCAAACCATAATAATCTGATCACAATTCATTTATTTTAATCACTCATTTACTTCTGTCTTACTGACTTTGAATAATGTAGTGTATCAATTTGCAGGATGTGCGTTGTGGTGCAGTGGATATCGGCTTGGAATGAGAAATCGGGGAGCCGAGTTCGAATTCCAGCTGAATTCATTGCATTCACTTATGCGCAAATACCCTTAGGAAAGGTATTAATCTGTCTCTTCCTTCCAGTTATGGGTTAAATAACAGGACAGACTGGGTTCTATAGCCTTGGCTGGCAACCAGTCTACTGTAGAAAGCAATGGCAACCTACTGCGGGATAATCTTATGCCCAGTTAGTCATGTCTCTTTCAAGACATGATCGTCCAAGTGTGTTTCACGTATGGCACTTAACTGACTGATCAATTTACATGTCTGTTCAGAGATTGTATTTCTGGTACTAATAATAAATCCACTACATACATTGGTTTTACTACAACCATGCTATTCCATAGACATATCTGCCACCTTTCTGATCCTAGTTCAATTAAACAATGATTCTGAGAAAAACATAGCCATGTATGTAATATTAGGTAGATTTTAGTCGATAACACAATAATACTCATGTATATACACAGTAAAAAGAACCTTCAGATATTCGAGGCCATCTGATTAAATCAAAGCAACCCACACTTAATAAAATCACATTTCGATCTAGTCACAGCACATTACATTGCATTTAGACATATGGTTCTGTTGTTAATATTTCAGTCTCTTGTGTGATATGAAGACATAGAACTGCATTACAAATTTACAACCTGTGTCTGCTATTCGGTGACTGTTATCATCACATAGCAATGTTTTATTTCAACAGAAGATAATATCATCTTTGATGGTGGATGCCTTTATGTTAATGACCTTGTAATTTCTTTGAAGATGGTTCATGTGAGCTGAAAGTTTAGAACCAGCATAATAAAAAATATCCAAATGCTAGACAATTTTTGTCTTTATTTTCACCTGAAATTAAAACCAAAATATGATGTTTAGAATGACTCAGGATTAAACATAATAGACATTCATTGTCTGTTATATTTTACAATATATGTTTAGAAAAAAAATGTGTATATATATATATATATAAAAAGGGATGCATACTATTTATAATAGATAAATAATGCATACTATTTATTTCCACAGAACCTACAACAGACATAGATATCACAATAACACCATTGGGTAGAGCAGTTTTTCAGCAACAAAAACATGAGATAGAAAGTACATATGGGTAGGTACTTTTACTCATGAATAGTTATTTTTCTCTTTGTCTGAAAGTGTACACATTTTTGACTCAATTTTAGAAATCTCCACTCATGACAGCAAGTAATAGCCTTTTTTGTTGAGGAACAAAACTGAAACTTTTCTCTTTTAAAAAAAACAAAAGCTAACAGTTTTTATTTGCTCAAGAAAGTGTGGTATTTGTATTGTCTCATCTAACATTGCAACATCCAGGAGAAAGTAAATGAAGCAAAACTGATAACACTCTCCTTGCAAACAATTCCTTCACTATTAATTCTCTTTATGTCCAAAGTTAATCTTAAGATGACAGAAGAAAAAAAAAGCAATGATGTCTATAATGTTAACTTAGTTATACTTTCTATCAAAGTTTGTTGTGGCAAATTCCAAAGATGTTTACAATTGTATTAGCTGTTTGTGTATCATTGCCTTAACACTCTGTTAAAGTACCTTCAGAAAATAGGCAGTCATGGCTTTCAACAACCATCTTTTTTTTTTAATACTGTAAAGAGTGCATTATTCTGATCATCCTTCAGAAGTATTGTGGATTTACTTTTCATTGTCTTTCATGTAGATTTGAAATTAAAGTTCCTATTATCAAATAGCCTCATCAGATTAAAACTTTCATAAAAATATAGTTGAAAACTGTAGGACACATAAATGGGTCAGTTATAAGAAAAAAGGAAATTTAACATAGAATAGGCTGTGCTAGATGTAGTTTTGCTTTGTTGATAACAAAGGCTAGGGAGTTCAGTTGTCTCTGTTATTTAACCCATAACTGGGAAGCAAGAAAGAAGAGATAGAGGGCATTAAGACAAAAACTGAATGCAAATTAACGCATCTAGAATTTTAACTTTGCTCACCCATTCCATTTTCTGTACTGCTAATGAAAGTTTAAATTATAAATAAGATTTATTATATTATATATCTGAAAGTGCATTGGGATAGCAAACAATACCTTCCAAAAGAAAAGAAAAGTTTTAAAAACAAAAAATTACATTAGAAACAAAGAAAAGAATACAGAACTGTTATGTTATTTCAGTCCTCCTCTATGGCAGTGAATGTCACAGATGAAGAAGAGACTTGAAGATGCTGAAAATACCATGGACTCAACATACGAGAAATGACAAAGTTTTAAAGAAAATTATAGCAAAAATGACACTCATACTTAAGATTAAAGTAAAAAATTAATTATTAATTACTAATTATTAATCACTATCAACCAATCTTTAGTAAATCTGGATCAATGTGTTTCAGTAGATATCTATTTTTATGTCTGTATGTAACCATAAATTCACTTCTCTTGTTTAATAAGCTAGTGTTATTTAAGTGTTTTAAGATAATTAATTTCTCAGCAAGACATAAATTACATTATATAATTCAGTTCTACCTATAATATGCCATTTGATGACAGATGAAATACCACTATTCTTTAATTACCAGAAATATTTAGAGAGAGCACTGCTGTTTTGGCATTTTATATTACCTAAAGTCATTTGATGATGGTAAAAATACAATTTCCAAGGATTTTCAGTGGAACCAAAATAAAACTAAACATCTTTACTGAAATGTATGGTATCTCAGTAAATAATGTTATCATTCATACTTGGACAGATCATGTTTTTTCAGCAGTTGCATTTATTTTTAAAACAATGAAACAATGTTGTCTTTGTTTGAAATATATTTATTTAATATTGTGTTCTTCATTTGGGATATAGACTTGTTGATGTTATTAATGAAGCAATGTCAAATCTTAGCACTATTTATGCTAAACATCTTTTTAGTGTGGAATGTGTATTCATTCTTTCTTTTTATATTAGTAAACCATTCCATAGTTTCTGCTCTTAAGCCACTAGTTAATTCCTTGAGCATCTTTCATACATTTACACACTATTTTAAAGATGATTTTGCTGATTTTGCTGATATTATTTTTAGTTGGGTTGAGTGATCAGTATTTAGGGTCATTTAGAAAATTTTCTTTGTGATCTTTACCTGTGATGAATGCTTGTTGCTTGTGAAATTTGAAGGTTCTATCATCAATCTCTAGATCAATGACTATTTGGTTGATGTTATCTTCCCCAGGTGTTGAGTGCTTTAAATAAGAATAGGACATCTATTCCAAATATGAGTATCCACTTTAATAACATTTGAAGAAATAAAAATATTGGATTAAAAATAAATCAGTTTATTCTTTAGAAATTAATTTATGTTTCTGATGTGGACCCAAAGTGGGGACCACTTTGGGTCCACATCAGAAATCCATGGAAGGAAAACAAGGAACATGGGTTAGAGGTAAAGAAAGATATATTAAACAGAAAGGTTACAAAGAATAGTGTAAGAGTAAGCAAAGCTTACTATCCAGTGGTGTCCGATATTGGTAGTAGTACGTGGCTGCGCACTACCGGTGCTATATTATTTAGCTGTCCCTCCCAGTAAGGGCAACATGTGACACATTTATAACTGGGATTTCCGGGCTATATGGCCCGGCCAAAAATGTCTGTCTATTTTTGCCCAGTCGTGATTCTACCCTTCGGCGGAACCACAACTGGGTTATTGCTCTCTGCTCGGAAGCAGAGAGTGCCCTCTACCCGAAGGCAGAGAGCTGACAGTGTCAATAGTAGCACTTCTGGTGCTATTACCATAATACAACCATTCACATAGTAATATAGTACTGGAAGAGTCCATGATGTAGGTAAGTATTGGTCTCACAACAGTTTCAGATACAAAATTGAGTGAACATAGGCTTTTGAGAAAAATAATCTAAAAGAGGAAATGTGTTTTCCTTAAAAGAGAAAAAAGAAGCCTTACTGGACTGTTTGCTCTCTGTGGCTGAGCAGTAATAATGCATGCCATATTAAAAGGTGGTTTCGCATGTAAAGAAGCATGCAGGCTCAATCTCTGCTATAGGGCATATATTCTTTATTAAGATTTCTCATATGTGCAGACAGATTGAGATAATACATACTGTTTAAAATAAAAATAAGCATCCATTTCAAATATGAATATAACATTTGAAGTAATACAAATGTTGAATCAAAAATAAATCTATTCCAAGTGTGGAAATTTAAATATTTTCTATGAAAATTAATTATGTAATAATTATAAACTGTTAAATAATATAATATAATATAATATAATAAATATAATATGAATAATATAATATAATATAATATAATAATATAATATAATATAATAAACTGTTTAAAATAAAAATAAGCATCCATTTCAAATATGAATATAACATTTGAAGTAATACAAATGTTGAATTAAAAATAAATCTATTCCAAGTGTGGAAATTTAGATATTTAAAAAGGCACTGAAATCAATTTCTTAATACCCTGCTTAGCTTCTGGAATGCATCTTAATTAATTTTGGAATGCATCTTTGGCTAATTAATTTTGGAAATTCCAATAAGTTGTCAGTGTATTGGAATAGCCAAAAGCTAAGCAGGGTACTAAGAAATTGAAAAAACTTTACTAGAAACAAGGAAAAGCGTGCTAAAGTGTTATATGATATCTGTCTTCCTGTATGGCAGCAAGTGCTGGACAATCTCCTCAAAGATGAAGTGACTTGAAGCAAAAGAAATATGGTTCTACAGAAGAATGCTAAGGATATCATGGACTGAATACATGAACAATGACAAAGTTTTTGAGAAAATGGAAACAAAAAATAAACTTATATTTAACATCAGGAACAGACAGCTGAGGCTTCTAGGGCATTTAATGAGGAAAAAGAACTTGGGACATCTGATACTCTCAGGACAAATTAAAGACAATATAAATAAAAGACAAAAGAAAAACTTTTCTTTATCAACTCCTTTTGCTTCCAAAAAGTTCCTCATGAAATGAAACATGCTGGCAAAAAAGATTTTTGTTTTTATGACCACAGTGTTTAAAATTTACTGACATCATAAAAATAACAGAAATATTTGATTATCTAAAAGTTTCTTAATGCAGTTAAGATAGAAATATAAGATAGAATTCTACTAAATCTCTTAAAGAAAGATATTCTAAAAAGATGCCATAAAAAAAACAACGTATGAGCAACCTGATCTTATCACTGATATCAAGTAGTGTTTTGTGTTATCATGAAAACAGAATATGTTTTATATCATATAAAGTTATATATGTTAAGCAAGTGCAAAACTAATAGTGTTTATCATTTAAAGAAATAAACCAGTTCTCAATTCTATTTAGTTATGAGTTTTTTAATTATTTTTTAAAATAATAACAGTCCTGGAACCTTATACATATAACTGAGGTTATGTATAAAATATTACCAAAATATCTATCTATGCCCTGTTTTTACCCAAACACACAATTCCTTATAGAAACAATACTTTCTCAAGCCAAAATATACAACAAAAATATTTAAAAAATCCAAAGAAATTAGTTAATTTCCAACATTTTAATATAACATTACACTGCACATGGAAGAATTCTCCAAATATAAACTATGATTTTTAAGTACTTAATAATTTCTGTTAATCTATGAATAATTTATGAGTGTCTTTTCTAGTTACCAACTATGTTTTGTTTACAGATATATTATCTAAAATAAAATTCATTTCATCTTTTTGCCTTGATGAAGTCCATCAAAGAACAAAACGCATAGGCAAGAAAAATATAGTTTTCCTCTTGTTTTCTTTATTTAACCATATTGTTCTTTATTTCAAACTATAACTTTTGCATGTGTGTGTGTGTGTGTGTGTGTGAATAAAAGTGATGACAAAGAACTTTCTTATATAATTTTTTATATTGTTTTATTTAGTTGACATATGAGGGCACAAATAAAGTTGATGGGCAATGACAAAATTTCCAGCTGCTTTGTCAGTGCTTAATATTAAATAGTTTTTTTTGTTTTGTTTTGTTTTTAACTGGGCTGAATTTCAAACCCAGCAGATGTCAATGGCCTTGGTGCAAGAATCACCAAACTTTTGGTTGTGGCTCCCGATAGAGATTTCTACTGCCTTTTTTGCATTATTTCTCCTCACAGGTCTTTCTCCCACTCCAGTCCGATTATATCTAAACTTATTTATAAATGGAACTTTGTCTCTGTGTGTGTGTGTGTGTCCGTTACCTATAGACTCTGAAATGGCTGAACCAATTTTCTTGAAAATTTACACAGTTGTACTATAAGTGTCTGCCAGTGTTCTTAGCTAGGTTTTGTGTCGAGGTACTTTCGATAAATATTGAAAATCGATAATCGAAAAAATCAGGTTATAGAAGGAGTGGTCTGATTTTAAGCAAATTTGATACACTCATAGACTAAAACATAAACGATATTCAGAAGTTTCAAGGTTGCAGTTCTTAAAATAGTGCAGAAAATCGATAATATATATATATATATATATATATATATATATATATATATATATATAAAAGGCAAGATGTTTGTGTGTGTGTGTCTGTTTATCTGTCTGTATGTCCTTTATACAAATCCACAATTTTTATCCGATTCTCACCAGACTTCACACAAATATTCTTTAGGCTGAGTCAGAGCTCCAGGACCATGGATTAGTTTTAAAGCTTTCATACTGCTAGTTTATTATAATAGGGGATGTGCATAACTAAATATGTTTTTTCAACTTTATTACTTTGTTAATAATAGTGTATATGTGAGAATATAAAATGAAGAGAATTAAGTAATAATGATGATGAAATGGGTAGGTGCAAGTAAGGGAAATATTATTCTTAACAAAAAAGATGATAATAATGTCTATAAAAATTGTAGATAAAAAACAAAAAAGTAAAAGATCTATGTATATGATAGACTCTCCCATCATCTTTGAAATATGAGTGTCCGACAGCTCAGTTCCCAGAAACAAACAGCCAGACAAACCACACATCACACTCCCTAATATAAGAAAGGCCATTGTGTGTATGTGTGTGTATTTTCCTTCTGTCATGCTCATGAGAGAGAGAGAGAGACAATAGCAAGGCATCACTGGCTGAGTTCATTATCTTTACTACAAGTTATGAAAGCTCTTGCCACGGGTTTATTTTTGAACAGTGCATAATTTCATTTTTTTTTTTTGCAATAATTATCTTGGGTAGTGAGGAACACACACACACACACACACACACACACACACACACACACATATATATATATGTATGTAAGAAAGTGAAAGAACATGAAGATTAAAACCCACTGTTCATGCATTTGCTTTTATAAAGAGTGCTCAATACAAAATTGCAGCAAATTTTAAGGTTCCCTAAAAATAAAGTACTACTGAGTCAAGACGGTTTTATGTAAACATCAAAAATATTTTTTCTCTAAAATTTAATTAATTACAATTGTCCAATATAACTTGAAAATTAAAAATTATTTTACAAAAATAAATGACCCACACAATACTTATTTGGTTTTCATAACTATTATATAACTTAGTATACCATAATTTTTTAATTCTAATTCTAACCTAAACAGCCCATTTAACTCATGAGGTAATACAAAATCAAATTTAAAAAAAACACTGGAATCCAACCTGCTGTTAAAAATTGTCTACCCATTTAAATAATGTATGGTCCCACAATGTATCTTACCCAGACAAAAGTAAAAATTGTCATGCCATGTCATCAGGTTATTCTGTTGTGAAAACCCAAATCTTCAATTTCATAGTTCAACTTAACTCTCACTTTTGATTCAACAATATTGACACACCTACAAGCATATTCTCCAACTACCACTCTCTAATTTTCTAAATAACCACAAATTCATCATATATTTTCTAAATAAATCATTTTCACTATTTATTCTAAAATATCACCTGAAGAAGAACAATATTATTCTGAAACATGAATTTTTTTGTGTAGTGATATAATAATTTTATAAACTATTGTAATAACAAAATTATATATATATATATAATCATAATACTATCGAATATTTTTTGATGCCATGGATACACTTGTTTGATTATAATGGTGAAGACTTGTGCAGAACCAAACAAACTTTTTTGGAAGAATTGAATACAGAGAATAGTTTTACATACTGTGCAACAAAGTCTTTAAACAACTCTCCTCAGATTTTGACTTCAGAGTACTTGTTTGTCTAGGATGCTTGTCAGTCAAGAATAAAGAGTTCAGTCTACCCTATTATTTAACCCAGAGGGAGATGAAAAGAATGCATCTTTTCTTTCTCAAATGTATTTGCATCTTATGAGTGTAATGAATTTGACTGGAACCCAAACAAGGGATTCCAAGTTTTTATTTCAATCCACTATCTATAACACCACCCACAGATCCGCAATGATATATCAGTCAGTCAGTTAAGTGCCATACGTGAAACGCGATCATGTCTCGAGAGAGACATGACTGACTGGGCAGAAGATTATCCCGCAGTAGGTTGCCATTGCTTTCTGCAGTAGACTGGTTGCCGACCAAGGCTATAGAACCCAATCTGTCCTGTTATTTAGCCCATAACTGGAGGGAAGAGACCGATTAATACCTTTCCCAAGGGTATTTGCACGTAAGTGAATGCAATGAATTCAACTGGAATTCGAACTGGGGTCCCCGATTTCTCATTCCGAGTCGATATCCACTGTACCACAACGCACATCCCGAAAAACAACTGACAAGGTTCTATAATGAAGCTTTTTATTTAATTTCTCTTGTGTTTGTATAAATGTTTTCTTTTTTAGACATAAATTACATAAAAATTATATTTGCAACAGTTTTTAGATACACTATGAAAAAAAGAAAACACTTATATGAACACAAGAAAAACTGATTAAAAAACTTACTGCTGGTACCTTATCAGTAATCTTTAATCAAACTCATATAAAAGAGGGATTGTTGCCTAAATACATATTTATATTATATAAACAATTTCCTACAATTGTTGTGATATACAGCCACATTAATAAACCACACAGTGAGGTGTGAATTCACTATGGTAATGAATTAGTCATCAGGACAAACTCGCTTAAATACTATGCTATGATCAGTACTCAGAAATTAAATGTTTTCTATGTGTCCTGTGAGTCAGAGCTGAATTAATCAATTCAAACAAATATCTCCTTGAGAATCATTTTCCATAATTGGCTCTCTCTCAGTTATATCAATAAAGCCAGTAAATTTTATTTGCAAATCACACATACAAGCATGTTTCTTAAAATTACTCTCTTCCTGAACAATAGAGTGTTGACAAGGTTTCCAAGGCTGGTCATCTCAAACTGCAGCATTTGTGAAGGTAATGTAATGGATACTGGGACAGAAAGTGAAATCAGTGAGCCAAGTTCAAATTCTAGGCTAATCTATTGCTTTCACGTTCACACTCATATCCTTCAGAAAGGCATCAATCAGTCACTTCGTCTATCAGCTAGAGGTTAAATAGCAGGCTAGAATGGACTCTCTTGCTTTAGGTGGCAGCTAATGTGAATCCTAAATTTTGGAGAAGGCAACAGAAAACCACTCCACTCTTATTCACAAGAATGCATGGCAATTTTCAAATAATAAAGAAGAAGGAAGCTGTGAAGAGTCATTTGTTTATTATTCTTGCTAATGAGACTTCAGATATTCTGACTGCATCCCCTGTAGAATCATAAGAACTCCCTGTTGTGATGTCTTCTAGTCTTTAACACAGAAGTTCTCCCTCTGCACTAAGTTAAAACTGACATATTGGCATTCACTCAACTCTATGCAAAACAGGGCAAGTCCATTTTGCCTGTCATTGTGATCCTTCCACAAAAAGGGTCACCTTCCAGGTAGATAATTGCAGATTCAAGTGTGAAATGGAACTATATCTACCTTTTTTACTCTAGTGTAAACAGAACCAGTGTTTGCATTTTTAACTGTTGTTTAAAATGAACCTTTATATTCTTATTTGACTCTAGTGAAACAAACCTGTGCCTACCTTTTGATACACATGCAAATAGATACTGCTTAAACATCTTGATAAAATTTTAATTCAAAATCTTAATTAAGTTCCATATATTAACCTTTTTGTTAAATATGAGATCTGATAAAAAATATCAGGACTGGTGATATAAAAAGAAAACTACAACATACATGAATTTAATCTGCTTTGAAGTTGTCCCCTTCTGAAGCTACATGCTTTATCTAGTTCAATTTTTATTGATAGAAGCATTCCTGGAACTCTTTTTTTGATAAAGTAAGCAACTGCCATGTCACATTCCCTTTGATTTCCTTGAAGTCTTGAAATCTTGTTACTTTTAAGTAAGATTTGATTTTTGAAGAGGAAAATGTTGCAAGAGGCAAGATCTGGGGAATATGGTATTTTTCAGACCTGGGAAATGTTGTCTCAGCCAAAACTGCTGCACAGGCTATTGTCACTGATGCAACCTTTGTGATGTAGTGAGAGGACCATACTTGTTTTAAAGCACTACTCTAAATTACAGAAATGAGCAAAAACATTATAACTTGGTATATATGATAGAGTTCAAGGTCAACCCATGACATGCAGCTTCACTTTGCTTCACTTCACTTTATCTCTCTTACTATAAAAACAGTAGCAATAATATTTTTATCAAATCTCAACAGACTTTATTTTTCTAACGACAGTTTTCTTTCATTCATTATTTTCCTGAAACAAATCAACATTTGTACACATTTTCAATGCACAATTGTTCACCAACATTTATTTTTAAATTTTATTAACTGTTAAAATTTATCAAATTAATCACATCATTTTTAAATAACAGGGTTGCCATGGCAATAATGTTTTACTTTGATTTAAACTTTAGCAGTAAAATTCTAAACAACCAACTGGTTTATACTTTATTCAATTATTCCATCTTACATATCATTCTTTTATCATTTACAATCAATCTATGAAAGGGTGCTGAAAAGTTCTTAACTTGAATAATAAGTCAAAAGTCATGCCTGATATTGTGCAATATTTTTGGAAGCTTATCATTCGAGACTAGCTTATTATTGCTTATAAATTCATAGAGCTTATGGCTATTATAAAAACAATTTTAATATTTGGTCATTTATTCTGATTTTTGGAAGTGACTCTGATCAAGAACATTTCAGAATAATTAATTAGTTCAATATTTAGAAGTATTGTACATAAATTTAATTAATTTTAAAACTGAAACATGATTACTTTAAAAGAGCGAGATCTCTTACAAACATTCAAGTCAAAAGTTATGCCTGATATTGTATAATATTTTTCTGACACTCATCATTTAATATTTGTTTACTGTCCCTTCTTTATAAGACTATAACATTTACTACTAGGTAATCATCAATTTGTCCTTCTCCTAGATGGGTTGCTAACTACAGTTAGCAAAGTATGCTCTTAGTTTAGGAAGTGTTGGTAGTCTATAGCATCTAGGTAAACATTAGGCTATCATACCCTTTGTCTTTGCATAAAAGAGATAGAAGATATTTTTTAACCATTTTGTGGGGAAAAACATATGGATGTGGTTTTATATTTCATCCAATATTTTTTTTTTTTAATCATATCACCCCGAGCACTGATGTGCCAGGGGCTACGTAAGAGTGAAAAGATTAGAGGAGAGAAACCCGGAAACCACATCCTAAAAATGCAATAATTTTATTTAAAGACACTGTACTGACTTGAGACTGAAAAATGGTTATACATTAAGGGAGAACTTTTAGAAGCCTTCAAGTCAAAAGTCATGCCTGATATTGTGGAATATTTTTGGATGCTTATCATCAGAGACTTGTTTATTATTGTTAATAAATTCATAGAACTTATGACTATTATATCTACTACTACTAGGTAATCTAATAGGATCTAAGTCCAAATAAATTATATGCTGCTTATGCAATGATCACAGAAAGCAAAAAACTCACATTGCAGTAAAAAGCAACAAAAATAAGAAAATATATAAACTAGTTTTAATAAGTTAATAATCAGGAAACACTTTCATCCAAGAAACTCAAGCATCTTAAGAATTCTGCCTCATTTCCATAAAAATGTAATCTTCATGAGCTTGGTGTAAATGAACCGCCAAATTTTGTGGCAGAAAAACGCAATAGGTAATAGAGTAAAAAAATAAAAAACATTGACATATCTTCAACTGACATGGTATTTATCCAGAGTTGTTTACCATTTCCTGAGAGCCAATGCAGGGAATTAATCAGAATAATTTCATTATTGGTTTGATTGATTTTTTTTCACTCCTATTTATTTTATTTTTTTTTTTGTCATTTTATTATTTTTGTTAGATTAATTTCTATTTAAAATTCCGTTCAACGCCTTTGACCTAACTAGGTAAATAGATATGAAGAGAGAATGAAAGGCAGATGTATGAACAGAGAGGGAGAAGCAGACAGATATGAAGAGAGAGAGATAGGCAGATAATATGAAAATAAAGAGACAGGCAGGCAGATATAAAAAAGTAGAGAGAAGTAGAAATTCAAAGAGAGAGAGGGCAGATAGATCCAAAGAGAAAACAGATATGAAGAGAGAGGGACAGGCAGATTGCTATAAAGAGCAATGGACAGGCAGACAGCTATGAACACAGAGGGACAGGCAGATAGGTATGAAGAAAGAGAGAGACAGGTATGAAGAGAAAGTGACTTGAAGATAGATATGAAATAAGAGGGAAAGCGAGACAGATATGAAGAGGACAAGCTTACAAAATGAGAGAAAGGGACATGGAGACAGATATGAAATAAGAGGGAAAGCGAGACAGATATGAAGAGGACAAGCTTACAAAATGAGAGAAAGGGACATGGAGACAGATATGAAATAAGAGGGAAAGTGAGACAGATATGAAGAGGACAAGCTTACAAAATGAGAGAAAGGGACATGGAGACAGATATGAAATAAGAGGGAAAGTGAGACAGATATGAAGAGGACAAGTTTACAAAATGAGAGAAAGGGACATGGAGACAGATATGAAATAAGAGGGAAAGTGAGACAGATATGAAGAGGACAAGTTTACAAAATGAGAGAAAGGGACATGGAGACAGATATGAAAAAAGAGGGAAAGCGAGACAGATATGAAGAGGGAAAGCAAGACAGATATGAAAAGGACAAGCTTACAAAATGAGAGTAACAGACAGGCACACAAAGATATTGGGACAGACAGATAGATATGAAGAGTAAGGAACTGACAGAGGGGAGAAGATGTGGATATAGTTTGGCTCAATTATTTCAACTTATGTAGTTTTTTCCTTGCTTTTAACTGTAAAGAAATCTATAAAAACTTGTTCATTATTGTTATGCCCTTTTTGTATACACTGCCAAATTTAAGTATTAATACATTTTATGGCAATTTTTAACTTTCATGTCTGAAAAGAAAAAAAAGTGGGGGTTCAAAAGGAGAGTCATTGCATTAACACTGCTATTACTATACATTTAACTCACTCAGCAATGTTTATTTACAAAATTTTAAAGAATTAAATTTGAAAAGAAATCTTATTGAAAAATTTATAAAATATACTACAAAATTATCAAACAGGTAAATTATAAAGCAATATTTATTATTTATCATTTTATAAATAAGTATAAAAACAAGTTTTTTATTTAATCTAATCAACTGTGTTTAATATCTTTGTTGTCAATTCTCAAGAATAAAGAAAACATATGAATCATACATTTGGGTTTTATTAAAATTCTAATAATCATTTTTTGAAAAACAAACATTACAGAAGAAATCAAAATTGTATAAAGTAATAGTGGTGTCAAGGGAATAACTATCCTTTTCAGAAACCATTTTTTTTGTAAGCATAAATGTTAAACATTTCCCATTTTACTTATTTTATTCATTTGTCTATATTTATGAGATGAGGTAGTATTTACAGTATTTACATTATTCGGACTATTGACCTCATATTTGTTGCCATTTATATTATGTTTTGTCTGTTGTATGCTTCTTCAGGTGCTAGGAATTTCAAACCGAACCCCATATTACAATCACTGAAGTATATCATCCTCATTCTTTGCGTAAAGTCTTGATTGGAAGTCATGAGTTATCTCCCTCTAACCCTGTAAGTTACTTGTTCACCTCTGCTGTAGCCTGGTATTGAACTCAGAACTCTAAGAGTCAAGTCAGGAACTAACCAACGTCTATATCCACTGGGCCATGTGTCCTTAAGAAAACGTATTACAAATGGCAACAAGGATGAGGACAATAGTCCAAATAATGTAAATACTGTATTTTGATTCATTTTTTAACATAGAGAAAACAATCACTACCAAAGTTTTTGTGAAGATTGTTTATAAAAACATCCATTATGTTGATTATAATGATGATTATAAGTACTTCTGGTCCTACTAGGAAATGCTGGGAGCAAAATGCATTGAATAGCAGATTTGAATAAAGTTATTGCGTTTAATAAATCTTCTGTCATTTTTGTATTGATTCAACTTTTCAGTGGTCAGTCTCATATAATTTCACTTTCTACCCTAAGTCCAATGGAACAAAGATTTTAATATTTTGCTTTTTTATAGCCTTCAGCTCTTTTATAATTTCTTTCATATCTAGAAAGGAGCATAAAGTAGTAAAATAAATATTCAATACACACCACAAAACAGTTTATTTTATTATTTACTGATACTTATTAAGCATTTACACTATTTACAATATTCGGACTATTGTCTTCATCTTGGTTGCCATTTGTATGATGTTTTTTGTTCTGACCTTCTTCAGGTGCTAAAAAATACAGATGAATAACAAATATTTACTTTAAAATCAGACCACATAAATGAACAAAATATTTCCACCAGAAGTTCACAGTATTTTAACAGACTGAACCATTGCTTCATTTATCAAGTTACCTAGCATTTCTTGCAAGATATCTTACCTATTTCTCAAGGTCACTGCACTCACACATACAGAGATCTTATAACTGGATCAGTTATAGTAAAAGTACTAATGAACTAATTAAGCTGTCACTATGTTATAAGAATCAGCTCCCGAAAACCCAATCAATAAAGAAATCCTAAGTGAATGCAATGAATTCAAGTGGAGCTGAGCTCAAATACCAGATGAATTCACTGTATTCACTTATGCAAAAATACCCTTTGGAAAAGTATTAATCAGTCTCTTCCCTCCAGCTATTGGTTAAATAGTAGGACAGATTGGATTCTATAGCCTTGTTTGGCAATCAGCCTACCACAGAAAATAATGTTAACCTACTGCAAGAAAATCTTCTGCCTAATCAGTCATGTCTTATTCCAGATATTATTGCCCAAGCATGTATCACATGGAACTTAACTGAATGACTCATATATTAAAACTACCTCTCAAGTTCTGAATCTACTGAATGTCCAAACCTAATAGAATAACTATATCAGTTCACAAAATCATACCTATTAGGTGATAATCCAAAACATTCCATCCCTCAACTGGAGTATGAGAAGAAGGAAATGAGAGCATAAGTTTATTTAATCATTTCATAGACTATATAAGCACAGATATGGAAACATAGACACTGCATTCCTTATCATATCCCAAATGAATCTACTAATAGAAAACAGTGCCTCTGTTTCCCCAACCATGGACAACATACAGAGAATGATACGAATGATGCAGATGACATAGGTATTCATAGTTGGAATAAAACTCTTGAAAAAAAAAAAAAAAGAATTCTCCATCAAGTATTCCAAAAAGTAGGACTGAAGATAAACCTTTCCAAAGCAGAAACTATGATAGTGAATAAGAATGAAAGCACAGGTAATGCATTATCTTAGATTCTTTCTTAGAAAACCTAATACGTGGAATTAGTAAATACAAAATATGTCAAGTACCTCAATATATGGATCAGTTACAACAAATTTAATATTAGAGATAAGGAAATTGAACATAGGTAGTTTTGTCCAACTTCACAAACTGCTACAAAAATATTAACATAAATAAAAGTCATGATCTAAACTTTCATGAATGGCACAAAACACACTCAAAAGTATCTAAACTTTTAGCTATATATGACTAATTTGTAAGATCAATGCTCAAAAATAAGGACCATCCTTGATAGAATGTAATGAAGTGGTACTATAGAATTACAAACAAACAACTGTACCAAAAAAGAGAAACCACATCACTTGAAGACTTTTAACAGCAACCACATCTAAAATGGGTAGCATGTGTAACTTGAAGACAGAGTAATAATATAATCAAGATGCTGATGTTTCACTCTAACCTAAACAACAAGCCAAGAAGAAAGTTTCCATCAATACTGGAAATAGTATTATCAGTAGCTGGATGAAAAAACCTATTTTATAAATTTCAACTGAAAGCAGCAAAATATTAGGACAATGAATACTGAATGTTTTCTCATAAGGAAATAGCCATTATTACCATATATACATAGTTTTTTTTAATCATTTGACACCAAGCAAGGTGGGACTACTACTAGTTACAGTGATAGAAGAGACTAAGGGAAGAAAGTACTGAAGAAAGGATAAAAGATGAACAGGATTTAAGAAGATGGCAGTTGATGTTGCATTTAAATTTATGGATATTCTAGCTATCAGGGAACAAGTAAACACAAAGGAGTTCCATATGTGGGAAGTGTGAGAAAAGTAACTCTTTAAGTAGAAGTGATGGTTACATTTAACTATTTCAAAGGTAAAAGGATGGGACCGAAATGACAACCAAGTAGCATGCTTAAATTCACATGGTCAGGGCACCAAAGAAAAAGCTTGTCAGAGCAATTGCCATGAAAATATTTGTAAAAAAGAATATAAAAGAATTAATGAATTTTATTTAGAGTCTGATATTATTCCTTATTACTTTTAATGTTACAACAAGTGAATACATGTGTTTAAGTTGACAGCCTTATTTTGTTTAGTTTTTTAACAATTTGTAAAAATATACTCAGTTTATGATCTGAGATTAAGGACAGGATGGTTAAATAAAATAAAGACAAGAGGAAAACTGTATTTAAATTGCCTACGCATTTCGTCCTGTGATGGACTTTATCAAGGCAAAAAGACGAAATGAGCTTTATTCTAAATCACGTATCTATAAACAAACAGTGTTGGCAACTATAAAAACACTCACAAATCATTTAAAAAGATGAACAGAATATTTAGTTTTAGAATTCGTTCATGTGTAGTACAAAGTCACGAGATGTTTAAGTGAAGGGAATTCAACCGTTTTCTTTGAACTTTTATTATGTATGTTAGTCTGTTTTAACAATTACATTGTTAAAAACAATTACATTGTTTTTTAACAATGTAATTGATGCTCAGTTATTTTTTTTTATCATTTCATTGTAAGCAGACAATAAAGCCACTAAGATGCAGAGGTTTACTGAGGATGAATGAATATGTGAAAAAATTATTAAGAAGAGAAAACAATAAAAGAAGAATTGATAAAACAGAAGGTAACAATTGACATTAAATTTAAATTTTTGAAGATCAAAATTGACTGGTAAGCAAGAAGTCAGAAACTAGTTTTGCAACTAAGAAGTGAGACAGAAAATACTGTAAATATAGCATAGAACTTAGTTAAATCTGGTTATTTTAATTCTGAAATGCTATGCCACCAATCTAGTACTGCACTTAAATTTATAGTTTCAGTACCATAGAGGAAAGTTCGTCAGAACAATTACCATGAATGTGATTGAGAAGCTGAGATGTTAAGTCAAAGAAGAAGAATCAGCAATATTATTGGTTCTGACCTGGTATCTCAGCTTGTTTTTTTTTTCCTTACCATAGTCATTCATTCTCATTAAACTTCTGCATTTTAGTGGATTTATTGCCTGCTTAGAATGAAATGATAAAAAAAACTGAACACCAATTCTTCTTTTTCTATGCCCCATGTCCCTTCAGGAAGTAGGTGATCATGGCTTTCTATGTCTCCCTCTCCCTGGTAGCTCTTAGGACACTTTCTGTTACCCTACCACAATCCTGCTCTGCTATCCACCTGCTCAGGCACTTCAAATATGTTATCCCTTGATCTCCTCTATCTATCTTTCCCTCTATCTGACCTGTGAGTATCAGATTCTCCAAGCCTTCCTTCCTCATCAAATGTG